>JANIJG010023092.1:0-40446 GCA_024611175.1 Megaceryle torquata
AAAAAAAAAAAAAAAAAAAAAAAAAAAAAAAAAAAAAAAAAAAAAAAAAATCTGTGGTTTCAGTATTTATGTTGATTTATTTGCAGTACAGGGTCATAATTTTCACCCTCTTAGTGGTAATATATCTGAAGTTTAAAAAGAACCAAAGAAATAAATAAAGAAAAAGATAGCACGCACACCTGCACTTGAGAAGATGAGCATTATTATTTCTCTACAGTCACATGCTCTTTTTTTAATGCCATTAAAAAAAGAAATGTAAACCAGATTTTTGTAAAGTCATTTGATCTGAAACAATATAAAAACTGATCATTTGGAGCAGTAATAATATGAAAATACTGTCTCAAAAATGACAAAACAAAACTAAAGAGAAGGCCAGGATTACATGACTTCCAAAATATTCTACTGGGAAAGATGTCATAGTTGTACCTACCTAAAACAATCTATATAGAATAATTCTTTTTTACTTGCATTGTCAACAGGCTTACAATAAGCATAGAAGAGACACATTATGTATTATTTTGACATTCTTAATATCCACATATTTTTAGGGAAAAATAGTGTCTTTATGCTTGGTCTTTCTTCAGATCTGCTTCTTTCAACATAGCAGTGCATTGCGTCTATCAGTTGTTATATCTTTTTTTTTAGATCAAAATGAAGATAACAGTAAAACATATGCTTACTGACACCAGTTACACTACTATGTGGCATAGAAACAAAAATAATTCTCTGAGAAATTTAAGTGGATCATGGTTTAGAGATCTGTAAACTTGAGAGATTCATAAACCACCTGATATGTATTTTAAAATGTTTCATAATAAATGGTGTATTTTTCTGCAGTTCAAAAAGCACTTATAAAATCTACCTATGCTTTCTACTAAAATTATAGTGTACAATGAACTGTAAAACTCACATAGCTTTCATGTGCTTAGCAGTTAAAGAACTAATACACTCAAATTGCAGTAGATGTGATATTACATTGGAGAATGTTACCAAGTCTATCAAAAACATCATAGCCATTGTAACAGGAGAAAGTTGTTTTTTTAAAAATATAACTAGAACAGACCGGTGAAGTTTAGTTAGAGGATGCTTTATGCTGTTTACACAGTTACTGTTCACTGCTTATAACCTGAAGGTGCACATAAAACACATGAAGGAATAGTTCTGTTTCATTTCCATTATTTTATAGTCTGGGCTATTTGAATTGCAATGAGTATTTTTATTCTACACTGCCTGATATCAGAGGGAGTAGAAGCAAGAACTAGTTTTATTCATGTCTCAAAGATTCCACTCATTTCTTAGGAATACTATTAGATATAAGTTAGATGACTGGTTCCTAACTGAAATCTAGAAGGGAATGTAGTGAAATATGACTGCTAAAAATATTTGGTTATAAACAATAATACTTTGTTAGTAAAGTTTTAAGCAATGACATCATCTTGTTTTCCTGTGAGAGATGTTTCAAACCTCTCTTTAATCTAGTAAATATATTGAAAATCATACTATTCAGGTTCTCTCATAGTTCTCTAAGCAGTTCTGGGGGGTTGTTGTTATGTAGGACTTGGTGGAATGATGTTCTCCTTAAAATTCTTGTTTGAGGACCCTAATTTCTACTTCATATTGCTCCACTATTTTCAAGGTGAATAGGAAAGTCATCAGGGTGTATTACCATTAACTACCAGTTAAATTAAGTGAAAATGTATGGTCAAGTCAGTTACACTTCTATTGGAAAAGATTTTTACATTACCTGTTTAATAACATCACATATGAAGCATATGACATTTAATATTAATATGTAAAAATCAGTGGATTGTATTGTTTTGCTATAATGTAACATGACTGAATGAATGGCTCTTTTAATTAAGAATTAAGGTAAATATGGTGAAGTTCAAAGTCATAGTTACTTCTCTAGTGATTATCTAGTATTATGAAAGTGGAAGCTCATTAAATTAAGCAATCTGTGCTATGTACATTATCTGTAGAACCAATGAATTTAATTCACCTATAAGCGACCTCTGAAACAAAAGGAAGTTTAAGAAATATAATAAGGTGTGCAAATGAATAATATGTAAGTAGCTTAGAATATCAAGTCTAAGTCATTCTTAGAGAAATAAAGTTTATTAAGTTTCAAAAAATTCTAAAATCTTACTAATTGTGCCTCTAAGGCTAGGAGTTGCTACAAAATCTTAAGATTCTGCCAAGATATTTTGCATGACATCTACTAGGACAGAAGAAAATATTATTTGTGTGTATAATAAACATTTAAAAATAAATCAGTTTGTGTTCACTGACTTTATATTTTATTTGATTGTATGAAATTCTACACATTTACATAGATGTAAAATTATATGTACATATATATGTGTATGTACTGTATTTACAATCTACAGGGGGAAACAATGAACATTAATAGAATATGAAGAGCTACTTTTTATAAGTTCTGAAACAGTACTTAATAAAAAAAAAGTAAGTGTATTTCCTTTCTCTACTAAAATAGACACAGAGGAGTGTGTTTGTTTGTTTTATTTATTTACCCTATGTTTTTTTACTGAGGGAGAAAGTGTAAGATAGTGCTTTCTTTGTGGTTGTTTCTATGTTTAACATCATCTACACTGTACAACACAGAAGTTATTGCTGGCTGGAACATTGTCCAGCAGAGGGCAGCCCCATCCTCTTATCGTAGAGGTTACTCCTGCAGCACCCCCGCCATTGAAACCTCGACACCTGCACACATACATTGGGTAACTGAATAAAAATAAAATCAGATTATCCATATTTCTTTCCTTGTTAGTCATGTTTAAGACCAAAATTACTTACTCTTTTCAGAAAAAAATTCTGCTTTTCATTGGCTTACATGGTGATCTATTAGCACAGTAACAGTTATTGGTGAATCATATTCCTCAACTACCACACATGGAATTCAGCCTTGCTGAAAGTGTGCCAAGCAGATTTGCATTGGGATAGCAAATGTGAGATTGACAAGGACATAGGCAACCTTAATAATGGCCTAAGAGCTTTAGCCTTTGTGAAACAAGATTGTAAGTAAATAATCTCAAGTTAAGGTTGATGCTAGACAGTTTTAGCCTGAAGAATTTTGTTACATAACCACTTTCCTAACACAAAACACAAAGAAATGAAACTGATTATCATCTTCCCTGAACACTAGTTGATTCAAAGACACACTCTTGCTATGTAAATACTGACATTGTAACCTCTACACTATAAAATATTGTTTAATTTATATTAATAGAGTTAAAACATTATGCTAGTGTCCACATTTTTTAAAATTCCTTTTTAATTCCTTTTTTCAGTGATAAACCTAACAAAGATAACAGCGCCTCTAAGAAGCTTATTTTCTACATGAATAATTTTGGGGGGTTGATTATTTACTACTTTTTTTAACAATGGGTAAGGTGAATCTTTGTTTAAAAGGACATGTCATATGTGTTTAATTCTGAGTCGGTTCTTAACAATGGTTAAGAAAGTCTTGTCTATTTCCCTAGGAACAAAGTTAGATCAGTTATATAATTTTTCTTCTCTCAGTATTGTATAAAATATTTTAAATGTGGTTATATAAGGACATCAGCTTAATTTCTGCTTGAGATTAAATAAGGAATGTTGTGTATATTCTGCCTTGAACAGTCAAAGATTAAAAATTCTTGTCAGCTTATATATTTAATGCCATAAATGATCTTTTAATATATGTACATACTTCTTTTTTAATAAAAAGTAATTATCACAGAATCTTCTGGAATTCTAATAAGCAGAGCTGCTGACATGTATAACATTTAGTTACCACTTCTTTGTGAAAGCTTTGCAGGGACACATTTGTGTATGGTCATGGAACAGAGGTATCTGTCACAACTTTCCCCCTCTGCTTTAGCAGACCTTTTATATGAAGGAGCTAAAATCGGAACCACGTGGCTTTAGCTTCTGAGTACTTTCGGAGAGTATACTTTGAAACTGAGGTAATTTGTGGCCTTGTAGAAAGCACTTACCAGCTTGCATGGTTGGACACTGAAACAGACGGACAAACAAGTTTTCAAGTGAGAAAGCAAGAACAACATTTAATTATCCTTAGGCCACAGCATATCTGTCAAGTGCCAGTGTATTTGTCGAAGTGCTCTGTTCCTTAGAAAGGAACAGCAATTTCCAGATGTAGGTGTGCTGGCAGGTCTCTCATCATTCTTATTGTGGTCATATTCCTTTTTCTTTGTGTGACTAGTCTGATGTGAATTTGATTTTGACATGAAAATGTGATCATTACATTTGACTAATGAAGTAATATGATATTTTCTAAAATCAATTTAATAAATTTGATTCCTCGTTTTTTTCTCTCAGTTTGTTTTAACTGCTTTTGATTTTATTTGGTTTGCTATAGCATAAGAATATATATTTAATTGCAGGAAATACTTTAAATATTTGTACACTAAAAATCCTAGAAATTTCGAGTAAGTACAATGGACTAGAAATTAATATGTTTAAGTATGCCCAAAAAGTGTTCTCCTTTCTCACTTGGAAGTATTCTGCTTTTCAGTATCAAGTTTCCCTCTGTAAACACACCATCAAGATTTCTTTTTTACATTATAACATGTATAATACAAGGGATACTGTCAACATTCAAATACGTTTTAAAATAAATACGGAATGGTGTCAGGTATTAATTTTGTGAATTGTAGGAAAAAAACCCCCACAAAGTGAAATGATTTTTAAGTAAAAGTTTAGTGAATTCTGACTTCTAAATAACATTCATTGGGGAAGGTTTTTTTTATTAAAAAAAAAAATCTAAAAATTCACCTTCATTCTGCATGAGTAAAACACAAACTTTTAATAGGGTTTTGAAAGAAAAAAATGAAGAAAATAAATTTAAATATGTGGATTTTGATTGTTCCCACTTTATTATAATGAAAGAAAGGAGATCAGGTGGTTTCCCATATCTCAAAGAGTCTTTTTACCACTGGTCTGTTCAGTCATTAGTGATGCAGTTCCGCTTCAAGCTCAGGATTAGATCCAGTCATCCAAACAGGCATTTGAGATACTTCAGAGAAGCCAAAGCATGGTGATGTAGGTAAATTGCATGACATGGGACAGGTATCCTCTTGGAGTGGTTTGGAACTTGAGTAGGAGTCTCAAACTTCCAGAATGACTTAAATATCCTGCATTCAAACAGATTAATTGAGCCTGAGATGTCTATGGAGCAATAATGTAAGTATAACAATAGAACCTTTGACATATAACTGAAAATTAGACAAAATTCAATTGCATTCTTAGGCTGACTCTACTGTGTGTCTTTTTAGATAGACAATTAAATTAAATCCTAGCCTTTAAATGAGCGTATTCAAACCACACTTTGTGTTTTCTCAGAGTTCAGTTAACACTGAAATTTTTCTACTGTAATTTCTCAATTAGCCTTCTCTATGTAAGTGAACTATAAGTTAGTACTTCTTGACTAGACTTTGTCAGAAATAAGGTGATATTTAATTGTTAGAAAGGTCTGGTTAGCATCATGTGTCATAGTGATATAATTTGCCACTCATCTCAAGTGTTATCCTGTGGATAAAATTTGTTATTTTTATAGTTCCTGAAATACATATTTCCATGGTACTTGCAAATGTGTCATAATTTAGGTCAGTTGTAGATTTCCTTTCATGTAATGGAAATACTTAGAAGTAGCACAATTTCACATATGGCAGTATTTTTAAAAATAATCTCATATTGTATGTGTCTGTATTTTTTAAGGATTTAATTCTTAAGAATTTTTTTTAACTCTCTGCACCAAACTCCTAAGGAAAACAATAGTTTTATGAACCTGGGTGGATACAGGTTTAGCTGATCACCACTGTTGAACAGAACTTCAGATACTAGTGAAACTTTAAAGCAGAAATTTGAATCATTCTAAAAATTCAGGAAACTCTAAACTGAAGTAGTAGTCAAACCAGGAATCTTTGAGTTCATAATTTAAGATTTAGGTTTCTAATTTCCCTCTATGATCCAATTCAGACATATTAGACATTTTTATTGCCTCTATAGCAAGGGTGTATTCCTGTCATCTGTCTTTTGGTGGTTCTAATGCAGATTTATCTACACTATTATAGATATTTGCCTTTAGATAAGATGAATTTTGTTCAAAATAATCACTTGCATCATTAAAAGAAATAGCTTTTTTCCTTCCAGAGTAGCAGGTGGAGGCTAAATAGCATGCTAAGCTATGTCAGCTCAAATAATATCAGATGAATATTTTTAGGAAATTGAACTGACTTCCAAATTTTTCAACAATGGGCATTTTTTACAACAGAAAATAAAAATAAATAAGACAACAATTTTATTTATTTTAGAAGTAAGCATAGTAAACTTGTATAACAAGAGATGTTATTCTCTTAAAAAGAGTACTTTTCCAATATTCAACAAAATTTCACATTCATATATACAACACAGCTAGTAAGTTAGAAATTCTTGATTGTTGTGCTACCCAGTCAGAGTGTATCCTTCATTTTTCACAGAATTTTTGATTTTCAGTTTCACAGTATTAATATAGATAAGTTGCATGCTCAAAAAGTTCCATCTTTCCCAAGATGGAATTTTTTGCTTTTAAGGTAGAAGTCACCTGATCCATTGTAAATGGTTATCTCAATATAAAATGAATAATGTTGTAGAAATGCTTATTTCAGTCTGTAAAGACAGCTTATAGTGTCTCAGGCAGATACTTTGAAATCATCTGCATTTATCAGATAAACCCGATACAAAGTATCGTCTTGATTTTAACTCTGCTGTTAATTTACATTGTAATAGGTTACTTAGAGGGGAATCAATGGCAGAATTAAACTGAGAGATCTAATTTTCATAAAGCAACAGAAGTACAAAAGAAAAAAAAAAAGTTAGTAGTAGTAGTTGGAAGAGAGAGGAAAGGAAAGCAGACAAATAAGGTACAGAAAGCACACACCCCTGAAAATGGGGAAAACTATGCTATACTTATAGGTGCTTTATCTGTATAGCGTTCAACTATGTTAGGAAAGAAAGAGTACCATAAAAGCCTTTTTAAATAACTATGCACTTATGTTACAACGGCTACAAGGGCTTTCTTTCACTGCCTGTTTTTTTTCCATAATTTCTGTAAAATCTTCCCCAGAAGAATTAGAACCCCGTACAAATAATAACACATACTCTTACATGCCCTCAAATCCATACATTGGCTTCCCAAGAAGAATAGACTCTCATGTTTCAGAAACCTCCTTCACAGTACATTGGCACCTGGAAATTAGGGATAGAATGTGAACAGGGTAGAAGCAGTAGAAAAATACTTCAGGGGCAACAAATGTAGAGAAACTGGATTTTTTCCAAATTCAACCCCCCCCTCAAAGCATACAGCATTAATATAGCAATAACACTAACATTAGTTAAAAGTGATTTACTTTATCTTCAGTCAGGATGCTTTAAAAACTTACTGCCATAACATCCTGTGAAGTCATGTACTACCGTCCCTTTTATATAAATAGAGAAGCACAAAAATACGCATAATTGCCAAATGTTAAATTAGAGGTAAAAATTAAATGTGAACTTGTCTTCTTGCCACTCCTGCAAGGATATCTTTTGTTTCCATCCAATGATACAATATTTAAGGAAGGACAGAGCTTGGGGGAGAAGAAACATCATTAGGCTTTTTACCCCAAACTTTTCCTAGTCCTTATTTATGAAATGATTTTAAATTCTGCCTTTCTTGTGATAAATACCAACTAAAATGCACTGTTTATTGTAAATAAATACACAGATACATACTGGAGATTATTTGGTCTTTAAGAATTTCCATTCTTATGGAATTAATAAATATTAAAATAAACAGTAGTAATAATGTCAGCAGTGCCAACTGGAATCCTCAGTTTGTAGTTATGCTTCCAACTTCTGGTCAAACTGATTACCCAGCCCCGGTAATTAGTACCACTTAATGTAAAGTGCTGTTCAGTGTGTTAGAAATCTCTTGTCAGAAGATGCCCTGGGCTGACAGCAGGGTGACCAAACTAATTCTTGCTTTTAGAACAGACAGTAATTGTAGGTCAGGGATAAGCAAGATATGCTCACATTTCAGCTGCTTCGATTAGATTTGGATCTAGGACAAAAATGTCCTGTGGTTAAATCATATATGCAACTGATCCTTTGTCTTCACGAATATAAATGCTCACAGAAAAGTTAAGTTAGGAAAAATATATACTGGAAACTCCTCAAGAGTAAGTTGGAAGTCTATGCTTCTTTATTTCTTTATTTATTTTCAAAGAGTAATAGGATGCATGGGATATTTTTTATTCATGCTTTGTTTAGAGATACTGAAAAGTTTAAAAAGTGCTCAAAATATCTATAAACCAATACAATTTATTACTGTTATGAAAATATATTCAGACAATGAGCAAAAGTTTCATAAAATCTACCTACTGAATAAGAGAATACTGTGAGATTTATGGTGAAAAAGAATATTCCTGTCAGAGGGGTGTTTCTCCACATTTTTCCTTTCTTATTTTAATATTAACATTTCTAACACAACATAAACTTTGTATCATCTCACACAAGTTTAATTCTTGGGAATATGACTGTAACGAACATTAATGGAGGGCTAGAAGGATGATTAAGGGACTGGAACACATGCCTTATGAGGAAAGACTGAGACACCTGGGGCTCTTTAGTCTAGAGAAGAGAAGACTGAGAGGGGATTTGATAAATGTTTATAAATATATGAGGGCTGAGTGTCAAGAGGAAAGGTACAGCCTCTTCGCACTGGTGCCCTGTGACAAGTGGGAATGGATATAAGCTGGAGCACAGGAGGTTCCACCTTAACATGAGGAGGATCTTCTTTACTGTAAGAGTCACAGAGAACTGGAACGGGCTCCCCAGAAAGGTTGTGGAGTCTCCTCTGGAGATTTTCAAAACCTGCCTGGATGCATTACTTTGTGACCTGTGCTAGATTATATGATCCTGCTCTGGCAGAGGGGTTGGACTCGAAGATCTCCAAGGTCCCTTCCAACCCCTGACACCCTGTGATACCTGTGATTAAAACTGGCCCTGTAATATAGGTGTAAATTAACAAAATACCTGATAGAAAACAAATTCTTAAAAAGCATGATAAGGACAGGAACTTTCATATTTCTATTGCTGAAGTTATACTTTTTTTCCAGTTATATCAGTGAGAATAGGGCTATATTATTTGAAAAAAATTCCAGCTTCACATGATATGTTAGACACATTAATCCATTATTCAATCATAATGGTTTAGATTCATATCTAAGGACAGCATATTGTTTGCAACTATTATTTTCAGTGATGCAATTAAAAGTCAAAATTACTGCAGAACTGACTAGAAGGAAAATTAATGTTAAACCGACATAATTCCCTACCACTGAAAATAACAGGCATTTCTCAATAAAGTCAAAAGCAGTTCTGGGGACACAGTATGAATATATACATAAATACATTTATATGCACAATTTTAACATATTTCAGTATTAATTTCTATACAGTTCTTTACTGTTCTGATTAAACTTAACATAAAAAATAAAGCATGATATTTAATTCTGAGTGACATTCAACAGGAGTGATTGCAATTAATATTAAAATGCAGCTTTTTGTCTAATGAACTGTGAATAATCAAGTTTTATTAAAAAAGCCCTAATTTATTTAGGTACATGCATTGCCTAGTTATCCAATTATTGCTGCAAAATTACAAATGGGGAAAGTCAAATCTGTTAAATTTAGAAGGTCACCAAAGTAATTAAGACTGCTGAAGCATATTATTAATACTTTACAGTGCGTGGGGTACTGTTGAAATTTACCTGCTTTTTCTTGTTATGTAAATGATGGGCTTTTGTACCATCAATGTATAAATGAGTTCATTTACAGATAAAAGAATAGTAAAAGAGAAGGCAAGGTTCTGGGCAATAAAAGTTCTTATCAGCTACAAAATTAAATGAAAACTGTTTCTTTCCTTAGTAATTTGATTGTGTGTTACTAATTGTATGTTGAGAATGTTGGAATTTTTTTCTGTCTTTCAAAATAAATAAGAAATTTAACAGGAAAAAAGAACAACAGTGTTGTATGAGAAAAATATTTAATTGAGGATGAAGTAAATGGTAATCCTAATCCTGTGGTAAATTTATGTTTCTGGTATTTAACAAAGAAAACAGAGTGTAATATATAAGAAATAAATCACTATGCCCCTTTGACCCTAACTGGAGTTAACTCTTGGTTTACTATTTTTATTCTGGCATTGGTGGTATTTTGCACCAAAGGAAATAAATATATTTTAAGAAATCATGTGTTCTAGATACTGCATGAAAAACAACACAAAACAGTAATTGCTTTAGGTACTTCAACACCTAGAATTTTATACAGTTTGTTACAAGTAATTAAACAGAATTGTGATATAGAAGTGTATGCAGTGACCTTTAGGGAGTCTTAATTGCATAGGTGTTTTACTATACTAACTCCATCCCGAAACACTTTCACATATTACTAGTTGCTTTAGCATGAGCCACAGAAACAACTATTAAGGATATATGCCTGTGTATATATTATCACTTACCTCACATTACTCTTTAATTCTAACAGTATAACAGCTCATAATGTATTGGAAATGCATGATAAAAAGCAAGGAAAACAAAACAAAACAAGGGGAAAAAAGTCATGGTAGCAGATCTTGAAGTTGGATAAAAATCAGCCAATATAAAAGTGGATCTCTGTATATGTGTGCGTATTTACTCCTTTCCTTCCCTGTTTGATAGCTTATCTGGTAAGCAATATTCATCATCAGTCTTTACATCTTTGAAGGCATGAAACCAAGTCACTACAAAGTGATGGACCGATAATAATTATTTAGTTGCATATCAAGCTGTATGACATTCAGATTCAAGATTAAATCTCCAAAAGTGTTGCCCGATGATCTGATCAAAGAGAATAAGGTACTCTGTTATTTCTCCACCCTCAGCAGTTAAAGAGTACTCATTTGCTCTTCCATCCTCTTAGATGCTCCCTCTTCAGATTAATGTGATTTTGGGGAGATTAGATGACTACCAACATCTCTCCCTCTCCCCTCTCCCTCCCTCCTTCTCTTTCTCCCTCTCCCCATCTGCCACCTACACCCCCCCAAACCCCATTGGGGATAGAGAAGTAGATGAATGTTTCCTTTCATGTTAAGAATGAATAATAGCTAAGATTCCCACTTTTTGCTATATTTTATCCACAATATGAATATCTGTGAAGAAAACTACAGCCTGAGGTTTTTTTTACAGTCTTTTCTTTATACGTGATTATTATAATGAGAAGATGCAGGAAAACTGGAAAAAAAAGTTTACATTCATCCTGAAAAGCTTCAGCTGACTTAAAAATTATTGATCAAAATTATTTTTCATAAAAAAGTTATGAAAAAGATTTTATGAACTAGTAATTTAAGTCCTCTGAAGGAAATCATTCCAGTGGGGTGAGCTACTCATCTGATCACGCTCAACCTTCAATCACCAACAGAAGCTACATGCTAGTTGATTTTTATTATTTTATCCATAAAAAGGCACTCATAACCAGTTTCTCAATATAGTCACCTTGCTTATTCTACAATCAAATTCTCAGCCACAGAGTTGTCAGTTTTGTTGGCAATGCAGATCCTTTTTTTTTAATTGGAATATTCAGTGTTCAAGTTTCTATGCTTACCCTAGTAAGTAATAAAAAATGTTCCATCATTTACTTCCTGTAAATTTATAACTATGTGTTGCTCTTCTATTGCATCTGTAGTGTTTAGATGAGTTAAGAAAGAGTTGATGACAGTAGAATGCTGAAGATTTAAGGCTGGAGTCTTGGATTAAATATTAAGTGCTTCTAAAATTGTGGAAACTTGGTAGTCTTTCACTTTGCCAGTGTTTATTTGTTTTTGAGTAAGTACATTGATGAAAGGCTTTTGGAGTTTACATCCAAGAGTGCATTTTAGAACTTCTTATTGTCATGTTTGTCAAAAATGTATGGCATAGTTTAGAGTTATAAAGTGCAACCTTGAATAAGGTAGGATATAGACATATTAATTTAAATATTATAACTTGGGCATTTGACACCATGTTGCTCTTGTCTTTTATGCTAGGAAAGAAGGACTTACAGTGAAAATACTTTCTCATTACCTAAAGTTAGACATTACTTTCCTCTCAGGGCATATCATTCTCTCTTCCGCAGATACATGTTCTGTTCAGTGTTTATTTTCATCTGGATAAAATCTTGAAGCAGAAATAAAAAACCTTCTAACAGGCTTCAAAGTTTAGCTTCATAAATAGATTAATATTTCAACAGAACAGTTCCATGAATGCCAGTACATTTTATCCCACCCTGTAAGAAAAGAAATAGACATTTTTGCTATGATATGACCTTTATTTGAATAAATTTTCTTTCAAGTTATCTGAATTTTTTTTCTTAATATGAGTTACAGCTGGATGAGGATATTTGTAAATTCTCACCAAAATCAGACACTGCTCTTAGATTCATCTCCCTTTTCTGCTTAATTGTGGCCAGGGTTTTATTTTGTAAAAGCCAATTATGCTGATGTTATTTGTACCTATTAAGACTGAGAGTAGGCTTTCTTTCTGACTTGAATGCTAATGGGATTTCTATTAGAGACCAAAATTGATATCTATTTTTTATTTGGTTGGGACACAGCAGATACTGGTGGTGTCCAATCCTTTTTGTGGAAAAAATTGTATTAACTTCCCGTTATCTTGTAATGTGATTGTAAAGGCACAGACATATGAAGTCAATAGCTTAGATAGTCAGCTCTTTTTCTTAATGTAACGTTTTTAGGCAGAAGTTACTAAGTAGGATATTAATGGCTCTGTTGCTAACAAAAGTCTCTATCCTTTTTCTCTCCCAAGATGTACAGTCTTGCTTGCCACTGAAACAGTTGGCAGGATAATGTCATTTAGAGTGACAAAATCTTATCTGTCACCATTCCCTGCAGTGATCCCCAGAAAGTCAGAAAAATATGCTTGTTTCATCTTAGAAGTAAATAAACAGAATGTAGGAAGCCTACCTTAACACAATTTAAAACATGAGTTCCACTGAGCTGCATCATAAAAAAAAAGGTTTAAAATAGAATGTGTATTTTGCTTCACAACAATGTTTAGATACAAGATATTGGACTATATAACCTATTTTTGCTGTGAGAATTAAACTTCTTGAGAGAATTTTCACTATCTATCAATAACTGAAATCTTACAGTCCTTCCTAGTGAGAATTTAGAGCCCAACTAACTTCCAATTAAAGCAAGTGGAAATATTTTCACTAAGCTTAGAAGGAAATAGTCATTCTCCAATACCAAATAATATGAGGAATGATATGACAGACATACTAGCATTAATGTAGATCTTTATGGAGAAAAAAAAGAGCTTAGGAAACCTGCTACCTACATATAGAAGGACAGAAAAGAAGTAACCTGGGAGAAGTGTACATAACTTGAGGTAAGTCAGCATCACTCTGGAAAGAAAATGATTGTTGTAATATATTAAAATTTATTTGGGGAATTTGTCATAGACCACCACATCAAAACTGTCATAAAGATGAGGAAACAGCCTGTGAAAGCATAAAGGTTTGTGATAAAGGAAAACCAGTACTGATGGAAGAATTTAATTATCTCAAAGTAAACTGGTATGGATCTGAAGTAAAACTAGACAAATGTTAGACAAATGATTCTTCAAAGAATAATATTTTGAGATTCCACCTCAGTTATTTCTAAATGGCTCACACATAAAATGTACTCATTTTACAAATCAAAATGTTTCTGTTTTCTAGTTCTTAGATCTGAACTTAATGCCTAAAGATCAGTTTTACATTCTCACTGCTGCTATCCCTAGTTATGTTTGAGAATCATATGTCAAATAGAAATGCTTTTCATGATGAACACAGCAGAACCACAGGTGCTTCAGTAATAATTTTTTCATGTTATGTTAGGAAGATAAGTTTATTTAAAGTAAATTCATGATACAACTTTTCTGAAAATTAATCCTACATTATAGGAAGTTAATCTTACCTAATAGCAAATCTGGCAACTCTTTCATGGTTGTAATAAGTGACTTTACCCAAGAATAGATTGCTGCATATGCAGCCATATGACAACCTTACTTATTTTAAAGCTAAACTGTATAGAAGAAACAATGTCAAGAGAAACACTTAGGAAATAAGTCATCTCTTTCAGTTCTGAACACGAGACCTATAGCATGAATTTATAAGATGCCCTAAATTCTGAAGCAACCAATAAAACATACAAAATTTAGGAAAAAATAATAATAAATAATGAAATTTGATTTTATATAAAAGCAACCTGGAAGATGAATAGACTAACATATCCCTGAATGTTTAATTAGTCCACAACAGAGTGTATATGGCTTTCAATACAATCAACGTATTTCACAAAATTGGGTCAGTTGTCATGAAATTTCATTTGGAAGTAATCTTCAGAAAAATCCCACAAGGTTAAGGTATACCCATTTTAGAGTTTTAGAACACATTGTTTTGATTATTCATGTTGAAAACATTGTTTACTCTGATATTCACTAGAAAAAAAAACAACAAAAAACCCCAGATGACAACAAAAACCACAGAGAAAATGAAAAATTCTCATCTAAAAATGAGAAATTTGGACATTTGTCTTTTCTATCCACCTAATGCTAAACTTCTTTCTTTTCTTTTTCTTTTTTTTTTTTTTACCTTTTTGTTGGTTGGTTTTGGTTTTAGTTTTCCCATTAAAATGAAGGTTACACTGCGTGGCAGAAGAAAAAAAATCTGGTAGACAAGCAATGACTACAATTTCTTTCTCAGATGAAGATTTCTATCCACCTAACAGTACCTAAGTATTTAGATTTTACTCAGCAACATCAGTTATAGCAGATGTTCCTTCTAATAAACAATGGGAATTTATGAGAATACATACATGCATTCTGGAAGAATTTTGAAAGAAGACTGCAAATTCTGTGACAGATTAGAGTAGATCTGTCTCCATTGTGTGAATTGCATCTGAACTGATAGGAAGCCATATGAACAGCATCACCACAGTGCCTGACACTACAGAAAGGTAACCATGATAATGACAGTAAACATAATGCTGAATTGCATTTCTTTCCTTGTAGCCCCTGAGGTACACAAAAAGAAAAGGAGATATTGTAAGAATATATTTCTTTACTATGCTTTCTTTTTTTTCTGTAATAATTAGATCTACAGTGCTAATAATGATTTGAATAGATAGTTAAGATTTCAGTTGTATTAAAAATAATGTAATCTTTGCTCAAAAAAAAAGGATTTTGACTGTAGTAAGTAGAAGGAAACCATAATGAAAACACACTCCTAGGGTAAGCTAGTGCAGTTTCTACGAATTTTTTATGCTGATGAGAATACTGATTTAAGCTAGATATGAAATCACAAATATTCAATAAACAAAACAAGAACTGTAAAATAATTATACTAGTAGTAATAATAATATAAATACTATGTGGTCATTGTTTTAAAATGCTAAGAAAACCAGGAAGATATCTGTATTTTGATAACAAAAAATATTCTTTCTAGATGGTAGTCATGTGTTCTTCAGATCAGGTCCTTTGGAGAATAAGGATTCAGGAAGTAGCCTTGTCCCAGGCCATCTAAGAAATTTACCAGTGAAAACTTAAACAGCTGAAACATTTAGGGCCTTATGGCTGTTAAAGGGGACCACACTCCCAAATTCTATATAAGCTCTTTTGTGGTTTTTGTCCTTTATCACTATGGTGATACCTGTCCAGATATAAGCCTCTCTCCATTATATTCAAAAAGTCCTGGCAGTGAGGTGAAGTCCCTGGTGACCGGAAGAAGGGAAACATTACACTCATTTTTAAAAAAGGGTAGAAAGGAGGACTCTGGGAACTACAGACCTGTCAGTCTCACTTCTATGCTTGGGAAGATCATGAAGCAGATTCTCCTAGAAGCTCTGATAAGACACATGGATAGGGAGGTGATCAGAGACAGCCATCACGGCTTCACAAAGGGCAAGTCCTGCCTCTAGCAAACTAGTGGCTTTCTGCAATGGAGTGACTACATCAGTGGACAAGGGAAGAGCCATGGTTGTCATCTATCTGGACATCTGCAAGGCCTTTGACACATTCCCCACAACATCCTACATGCCAAGTTGGAGACATATGGATTTGATAGTTATACTGTTCAGTGGATAAGGAAATGGCTGGGTGGTGGCATCCAGAGGGTAGTGGTCAATGGCTTGAAGTCCAGATGGAGATCAATGACAAGCAGTGTTGCTTAGGGGTCTGTATTGTCTGTACTCTTACTGTTGTAAACCAATACTGTTTAACATTTTCATCAATTATATAGACAGTGGGATTGAGTGTACCATCAACAGGTTTGCAGATGACACTGAGCTGAGTGGTGCAGTTGATATACCAGAGGGACAGGATGTCATTCAGAGGGACCTGGACAAGCTGGAGAAGTGGGCCCAGGTGAACCTCATGAAATTCAACAAGACCAAGTGCAAGGTCCTGCACCTGGGTCAGAATAACCCTCATTATTAATACAGGCTGGAGGATGAGTAGATAGAAAGCATCCCTGAGAAAAAAAGGACTTGGGGGTGCTGGTGGACAAGAAGCTGGACATGAGCAAACAATGTGCACTTGCAGCTCAGAAGGCCCACTGCATCCTCTACTCTGCTCTAGTGAGACCTTACCTGGAGTACTGCATCCACCTCTAGAGCCTTCAACAGAGGAAGGACATAGACCTGATGGATCAGGTCCAGAGGAAGGCCATGAAAATGATGAGAGGGACAGGCTGAGTGAGTTGAGGTTGTTCAGCCTGGAGAAGACTCTGGGGAGACCTTACAGCATCCTTCCAGTACATGAAAGTTGGGTTACTACATGGCGGTTGGACTAGATGACTAGATGATCAGGTCCTTTCCAACCCAAGGTATTCTATGATTCACCTTTCAGATACTCTAGTACTTATTTAGGGAATCTTCTCATAAACAAAATATTTTAAAATATATTGTAACAAGTAACTCATGACTTGGGACCTGAATATAAGGGTCTGTGAGTGAATTCAGAACAGCTTCAAACTAGAGTTCAAAATGAGCGATAGACTCATCAAAATTATCCCCTCCTGCTTTGAAAAAAATATGTATCTCATACATTACCTTTGATATATATATATTTATTTGTTAGGTTCTGTGTTTGCCGATTGTGCTACTAACTTATGAGTCCTGAAGGAGAAAGAAGTAGAAGTAGTCAAGATAGTACAATTGTTTCTTTAGTCCTAAAACTTGTTTTTCAAAAGTAAGGTGAAGACACATCTCTTCACAGAACTGCATGGAAAGAATTCAGCAAGAAGGACATAAAACCATACATCAGTGTAGGTTAAATCTTTGTTCCTCTATGGTAATAACACAACTTAAAATTTATTCTCTCAGTCCCTATTCAAGAGCAAGAGTTTGTGAAGACTAAATATATAGGGTCACCACAGGCTACTCTATGTTAGTGAATAGCTGAATCTTGGGATTTTGGTTCAGATACTGGTAACATCTTGAATATTGTCAATATAAGGCTAAAATGGACACTGTCCTTATCTAATTATTTGTCCTGATGAAAAGACTAGACAATCTTTTGAATTCAAACATATAAAGCCCTCCTAAATCTTGTTTTGTGTGGATATATCTTAGATTCTTGGATCTGTCTTGTAATTGCTTACTAGGTCTGAGAAAATTACATCTCTTTCCAATAATGATGTAGGAGCTTTTAGTCTGCTAGAATGCCAAAAAACATTAGGTGAAAAATTGTAAAATAAGATTTCTGAAATAGTCAACATAAAATTCAAATTGCTGGAGAAAATACAGAATTTTGTTACATTGATAAAATTGGATCAGAATATTTTAAAGTAACTCTACATAGGTATGATAATTCAAGGTTTAGATTTTGTTTTTACATATAATATTGCATTAAAAAATCACTTCATGTAGTATTATCTAGAACTGCTGCAAACAACAAGGCACTAAATTTCTGAAGAGATGAAATAAAACTATTTAGTTTTCCCATAACATGCTTCTATCAAGAGACATATCTCAGTATCTCTTCTACTCTATATAATAGATAGTACATTATCACTAACTTCCTCATTAGGAACACTAAGTCTTTAGATCCTCTTCCATAAGCTGGGCAGGAAATAAAGGATTAGCTACTGTTAGTCAATGAATAAAGCTTTGTTTTCAAAAAAAGGAAATTAAAATCCTGGTTTATGTACTAAAAAACTATTCCTTACAGCTCTGCAGAAAAGAAGCAAAAATAGCATTTTAGGTTGGTTTTCTTAAACATAAGTTTGATTTATTTTTAAACTTCATTTAATAGCAAATGTTTTCTAAACTGAAAGGTAGAAAGAGTTAGGATATATATTATTATCACCAACATATCTTTAAGAACATCCATTTCTTATGTCCTTCCTTAAATTATCAAATCAGAAATCAATTAAATTTCTCATTTAAAGAATACTGGGGCTTTTTACAGTACAAAAGAGGTAGGTCTGGAATGAAGCCAAAGCTTCAGAAAGAGATTGTCATGTCTGTGAATAGTACTGTAATCTACTGTTTCTGTTTTCTTTGTTACTATGGATACCACTGGTAATTTTTGTTTATTAATGCTCCAGGATGTAAAAGAACATCCTCCAAACTCATAGTAACCATTGTAGCACATTACAGCAATAGTTCAACATTACAAACTGCCAATAAAGGTTTGCTTTGCTGATACAGATTTGACCTACATTAGGCACTGCAATGATAATCGTTCAGAGCAACAAAATCAGGGAAGTAAATCTGTAAAGGAATACAAAGCCATTTCTGGAGACAGCTGGAACTTTACCTAGAAGGTTTGTTGCTGGAATACTAGATTGTTATCATTAGTTTTTCAGCTAAAATAACTGTAAAACCACTATGTTACTCACTTTTAATCTAGCTTTGACATCCTCCTTCTATTAGACAACTCATTGTTTGTCAAGGTCAACTTGGCCATGTTCAGAAAATTGAAATTCAGATATTTAGTTCCATTCCTAAGGTGCTTATCATATGCCCAGCAACTGATTACATTTTATGATAATATTTTATTAACATTTTTTCTGTCTAGAAGATGGGTTTTGTCAGAGGTTTAATCCTCCACAGCAGTAGCCTGTTCCCAATCTCAATGGCTGTGTTTTCAACTCACTCTGAATTATTGTTTTCTGAGGAAAAAAAAAAATTCTCTGCTTTGTGCTTGATCTGTCTCCATGACTCCTACAAGGACAGTCATACAACTGAACACATAAAATCCTAGAATCAGAGAATGATTGTTTGGAAATGACCTTCAAGATCAAGTCCCAATGTCTACTGAATATTATCAGGAACACTAAACCATGTCCTGAAGTGCCACTTCTAGACATTTTTTAAACACCTCCAGGGATGGTGATTCTACCACCTCCCTGGTCAGCCTGTTCCAATGCCTCATCACTCTCTCAGAAAAAAAAAATTCCAAATATCCACCCTAAACCTCCCCTGGCTCAATTTAAGCCCATTTACTTTTGTCCTATTACTAGTTACCTGGGAGAAGAGACCAACACCCACCTCACTATGACATCTTTCAGGTAGCTGTAGAGAGCAGCAAAGTCTCCTCTCAGCCTCCTCTTCACCAGACTAAACAACCCCAGGTCCCCCAGGTGCTCCTCATAAGATATTTTATCCAGACCCTTTACCAGTTTCATTGCCCTTCTCTGAATTTGCTCCAGCACCTCAATGACTTTTCTATACTGTGGTGCCCAAAACAACACATAGAATCATACAATGGTTTGTGTTGTAAGGGACTTCCAAATATCATCTAGTCCAACCCTCATTGTTCACTAGATCAGGTTGCTCACAGCCCTCTCCAACCTTACTTTGCACGTTTCCAGGAATGGGCTTCTGTCACCTGTCTGGGAAACATGTTCTGGTGTTTTACCATCCTCAATGTAAAAAATTTCTTCCTCCTACGTATTCTAAATCTACCCTCTTTTAAGTTTAAAACCATGTCCTCTTGACTTGTTGCAACAAAATAGGCACCCTTTAAGTACTGAAAGGTTGCCATAAGGTCTTCTTGAAGTATTCTTCAGGCTGAACAGCCCCAACTCTCTCAGCCTTCACAGGAGAGGTGTTCCATCCCTCTTAATCTTTTTTTGGCTGTCCTCTGGACTTCTTTCAATAGGTTCTTCTTGTGCTGAGGACTCCAGAGCTGGACTCTGGGTGAGGTCTCACCATAGCAGTGTAGAGGAGCAGAATCACTTCTCTCAATCTGATGGCCACACTTTTGCTGCAGCCCAGGATGTGGTTGGCCTTCTGGGCTGCAAGTCCACATTGTTGGCTCATGTCTAGCTTCTCATCCACCAGTACTCATAAATCATTCTCTGATGGGCTGTTCTCAATCCTATAATCTCCCAGCCTGTATTAATACCAAGACCCCAGAAATATTGATACATTTGACCCCATAGACAGGCTTGAGAATGTTGGGTCTTCTAGATCCTTTTGTTGAACATTAGCTTTGTGCATGGCCGGTAAGACCTCAGGCTGCCCAGAGAAGACAGGATGAGACATACATATCTAATTTATTTTGCACGTGTATCTTCTAGAACAGATTGCATGAGGCCTCCTTTGGAGAGGACGATTGCTAACTACTTAGGACCCAGTAGAAGCCTGTACAATTACCCTCTGACTCATCTATGTGGTTGATACTTTGGATTCAATTTAACCTTTCATGCCATGAAGTGCCCTGAAAGGCCCTATGCAACAGGTCTATAGTGTGTTGAACCACGAAAATCTGGTTCGTATATCTAAAGGGTAGTTGTGAAGAGGATGGGGCCAGACTATTTTCACTGGTGGCCAGTGACAGGACATGCCAATAGGCACAAACTGGAATACAGGAAGTTCCATCTGAACATAAGGAAAAACTTCTTTACTGTGGGGGTGACAGAACACTGGAACATGCTGTCCAGAAAGGTTGTGGAGTCTCCTCTGGAGACTTTGAAAACCTTATCAGATGTGTTCCTGATCTAGGCAAGCTTGCTTTATCAGGGTGATTGGACTAGATAATCTCTAGATGTCCCTTTCAAACCCTAGCATTCTGTGATTCTGTGATTTTATCCAGAAGCTATAGGTGAGTAATTGTAGTTATGGACATATCTTGTTTCATGAAGTTAACACTCATATCCAGCGTTCTACAACTCTTATTGTATATTTATATATTTATATATCTGTGTTCTTCACTGTGGTTTGCTTTTTTTTGTTGTTGTTGTTGTTGTTTTTGTTTTGTTTTTTCCCTTTTTGAGGTAAGGAAGGTAGAGTACCTCATATTTTGTCTCCAGCTTTTACTGAAGGTTTATCTGCATTGTTCTGTTATTGAAAGAAGTAATAGAATATCAGCCATTAGCATTGTTCAACAATGTATAAATACAAATATAGTTGGTTACTGTTGAAACGGTATTCTCAACTAAAGGATACAATACTATTCTTTTCCCGTTGTCTCTCATTATTTTACACAGCCTCTGCTTTTACTGTTCTAAACAAATATTAATATATTTTTAAAAGCCAACAAATTTTGGATTTTTTTTTCTTAAATATATTGGAATAAAAGCAGTATATTTATTTTTAAAATTTTTGTTTCTCACTTGCTGTTTTCTATTTCCTTGTGTCTTTAATAAAATTCCAAAGTCAATTAGGTCTATGGGGAAAAATGCTAAGCTATGGATAACATAATGAGAATGGCCTTTACAACGTTTTGGGGATTTTTTTTAAATGTCATCTGCACATTTCATAACTGCCCTACAAAACTGCGATACATGTACACTTCAGATTCAAACTATAATGTTAATTTCAAATGTGCTGATTCCTTACTAGTATACAAAATACAGAATCTACTTCCTGAGGCACCACCCCCAAGTTCAGCAATGAAATCTCAAAGATACAGAAAGCGAAGAGAAACAATCCCTTAAAGAGTCTGAGGAATCTTCATCTGATTGAAGATGAATTATTCCTTGAGCTTCAGAACAAGAGATTGTAATGCTGAGTTGCATCTCAGAAAAACAGTAATTCTGAGGCAAAATGTTGAAATGAAGCATTGTATCCTGCTGTCAAATGGATGCTATGCTTTATTTTTTTTTTTTTAATTTTTGTTTTGTGCTAAGGTAGTATTTTTTCTCCATATAAATTATATTTGTAAAGTTTTCAATCTTTTACACTTCTACTGGTCATTAATGAGTAATGAGCATGTAAATATACTTTTGTGCTGTGTAATGAAGAGACCTATCAGGATAACACTGTTAAAGAAGCAAAGAAAAAGAAGAGCTACTCTGAAATAAAATATATGCATTAGTCAGTTTTGATGATATATAGCACCAGGTGCATAATGTCCTTTTATTTATTTATTTAT
This sequence comes from Megaceryle torquata, assembly GCA_024611175.1. Classification (NCBI taxonomy): domain Eukaryota; kingdom Metazoa; phylum Chordata; class Aves; order Coraciiformes; family Cerylidae; genus Megaceryle; species Megaceryle torquata. Next base: position 22,440 of record JANIJG010023092.1, read on the forward strand.
TTATTTAATATGTAGGAGATCCAGTTTCTCAGGCAGCTTTGATAAGACTTGGAAATTTTGGAGGGCTGTTGACTTATCAGTAGAACACAGCTTATCATGTAAATGCAATTCATGCAAATTTCCAAAGATAACAGACAGACACATTTATAATCTCAGTAAAGAAAAAGACTCTCAATAAGTGAGACAAGAAACCTGTGAAACTTGATTCTTTTTAGTGACTTACAACAGATATGGAAGAATACAAATCAACTGGGCTTGTTTAAGTGCTGTAAATAGATACTCAGGACATTAAAATCTTTTTTTTTTATTATTCTTTTTTTAAAAGACATCATCATAATGATGGTAGATGAGAAATTAATCCATTTTATATATTGATAGTTATTCTCTGCCTTTATTATTATTAATTTCCTTGCCTCTGTAATTTCAGTCTGCTACAAGCAGGAAAATCCTGCCAGGATTCCTTTAATATTTCTTTAGTCCAAATTTCTCACAGGACACCTCTTTTTTTTTGCATTTCCAACTTGAGATATATGGTTGTTTTTCAGTAGCTCAGAGTATTTGTTCTAGGGAAAATAAAATGTACACTCAGAATATTTCTAAAAATAAAAACTCATGTTTCCAACTTTTAGTCACCTGGCACTGTAACTTAAAAATTAATTTTGTATAGATGACAAAGAGTAAGTTTTGAGATGCTGCATAGCTAAAAGAGATACTTCCATAGCGCTGTCAAAATTGACTATACCTCTGATATTATCATCAGATTTCTAAATTAATCCATCTAAGCTATGACTTGAATTTCCACTGCATAACACTGATAGAGAGACATAAGCAATTACTCTATTCATACAATAAGTGATAGGCCAAATAGTCTGTTTACCATTCATTTTCTTGTGAGATGCAATTAATTCAAAATACTTGGGTCTTTCTTTCAAAAAGGCAGGAACACACATTGTTTTCTTAAAATAATAAAAGAAAATTATTAAGACTAAAAAAGCAGAATGACAAAAAATAGGAAAAGGTGAAATCATCTGTATGTATATTTACAGTAAATAATTCCAGTGGTGAATGTCAGGGAAATTTCCCCACAAGCTCTACAGTTCTTTTCTTTAACCATCTAACTTCTCTTCAAAAGACTGTCAAGCATTGCCACAACTTTAATCTTACCATCTATCAAGGACTAAACCTATCTCGACCAAAGCCTTTCAGGTTCAGTGGAGGACAACTATAAGGTTTTAAACCAAATTGCTCTGTACTGCTGTTATATAGTTTGTAGAGATGGCCTTACCAGTACTCAACTCCCTGATGCTCTATCCTTATTCTCAGAAACTAATTGTCAATTTAGGCAGTATAGGCATACAGTAAACAACACAGAGATGCAGTCACGGCACATAAATCATTGTAAGTGATTGCACAGTTGTCACTATTTATTACTTCATTGCTTGTAGAAAGAATGTACTTTGGCAATTTATTCAGCAAAACTTTTGTAGTCTTTACTGTGAAGGAATAAATATTTAGTCATGAAGGATTATGAATATGATTCTTATAGTTTGATAACTAATTTCAGTATATTCTCATCTATGCAAAAAAGTTTTTCTTAATACTGCTTATTATGTCAAGACTGGATTCCCCTAAAGTATTTTGAACTTCTGTTCTAGTTAAGTCTGTTTTAAAATTGCTTTGATGAGTGTTTCCCTGAAATATTTCAGATTTCTGTCACCATCTAATTTCCTACTGTGGACTGAATACTTCTGAAACAAACCAGAAGTCAAATGCTCTCAACCCAACTTTCTGCTCAAAAAGCCTGGACTCTTAAGGTAGAACTTAAGAAAAAGAATATCCATCCCAAATAAAAACATTAAAAGAAAGGAAATGTGCTTACTTCCCTTCCATGATTGAAATGATGCCTTTGTCTCTGTGTGTGTGACAGAGAGTGTTTTAGTAGTTTAGAAAAACAATAAATTCATCCTATAGAAAATGTTAGTTGTATGCCTCATTAATGTGGCACACAATGCAGTATTGATGGCATTTGTCTTTTTATTACAACCTAATAGTATACGAGGTCATAAATTCAAGGTTAAAAGTGATACAGAGTTGACCTTTAACAAAAAGGCAGCAGTTCTAATAATAAACAAGTGAATAGTTTGAATTATATTAGAATCATTCTTTTGTAACTGAATAATCTACCCTCCTCTTATTATGAACAACATTACATGTGGGTATTCAGGAAATGAAAAGCTAAAATCTATGGAGAAGGTAATGATCTCTGAAAATTTTATCTAATGACTAATTTGTGGCTCAGTGGATTTCAAGAGATTATTGGGTTTTGAAATGGATTCTATCAACTAAGGAGATAATGGAAATCATTAGGCTGAATAAAGTAAAACAGTAAATTTGTTATGTGGAGCTCTATTACATGTGCCTCTATTTCCCACACATTTTAGGAGTATTTTTTCTTAAACTGAACTAATGTGTCAACTTATATTATGGGACAAATTCTGATAAGATAGCACTCAGTGGCTAAACTTTCATTAACCTCAGCTGAATGGGGATTTGACTCTGATTTTTATCAGAAGTGCTGTGATCAGGGAGAATTTTAGGTACTCAGTATTGTTCACAATATATCTCTGATTAAAGTTCCAGGTTTTTCACATTCAAGCAGAATAAAAGGATTGTAATCTTCATTATCAGCTCATGGACAATATCTTACAGGACCAGTACTAAAGTTAACATTCCACTAGTAATTCATCCTGGTAACATTTATAGGCCCTTACGATTGACTTATTAAACCAGATGCTGTACAAATTACAGAAAGACAGATCCTATGCTTTGAAAACCTTAATAAATCAAAGTGCAGTACTGTCCTGGAGGCAATCCAAAATGCTGGAAATATCTGGGATATAATATTATAAATTGATCTGTATCGTTCTTAGCCTTTGTTTTTTACAGTACCCTGCACATTATTTTTCTTCTTAGTAGCATGAGTTTAGTTTCCAACTTTAAAAGTAAATTGCTTTTACAAATTTATCTTTGTTATAAATGCCACTGAGGTATGTTCCTATAGCTATATTAACTACATTACTGTTTGGAGTTATTTTGTGTTGATATTTCATTTGCTTAAAATGTTTTTTCATTTCCTATTATTCTCACTTGGTGTAACAAAATAAGTGATACCTTACTAGGCATTTGTTAGTTGCTTACAAGATTGTTATTTAAGTTAGGTTTGGAAAAAAAAGATTTAAAATATAACATTTCAGAGTTAATTGCAGCTACAAAGGTTTCAAATTCTTAGAGTTTAGTAATCTTTATAAATGTTGGTTTGGGGGAGGTAGGAAAAGTTACAGGATTTTAGTTCTTTATAAAGTAGCTTCTTCAAATCCAGGAAATGCTAACAGAAGTATCACCAGAAACCCATCCAGAGACTTCTTTGTACAGTGGTGTGTGGAGAATCAAAAAGTGATGCTAATTGTCTACCGAGGTGGAAGGAGATCTGCTGATGTTTAAGTAGCAGTGTTAAATAATGTGCAGTGTCCTTAACTGGAGGAAGACACTGTTAGGGTAATTCCTATTTCTCTGTCCTGGTTTGAATTAGAACAGAACAATTCTGTTCAGTGATTTTATTTTTCAGCTCAATTTCTTCTAACTGCACTTCTGAAATTAACAGCATGTGATAATACCCCAAGGATTGGTGTGTAGACCAAGGTCACTAATAAATCTTGTGTACCATGTTGCAGGGTGCAGAAAGTAAAAAGGATCACAAGGGTTAAGCTCTCTTCTTCAATAGCTGGTGTCTGGGGAAGACTCTGTCCATTTTGCCCTTGATCCTGATCTATGTGTTTCTGAATCTAATTCCAGAACCCAGCTCCTGAAACTGGTTCCTGTCTGCCACTGGACCCAGTCTAGAACTTCCTCAGTGCCTTCTCCACAGCATCAGTGGTGTCAGTGATGTAATTGCCATTGGGGGGATTTGGTTTGATATTAATTTTATATATATTTGTATATATTCCATTTTACTATTATTATCTTCATTAAAGCTGTTCTAGTTTTCTAATCCATAAGTCTTTCTCCCTTATTTCCTTTCTCTTCCCCTTTGGGATGGGAGGAGGATTAACAAAGAGTATCTGTTATAGGTCTAGCACACTGTCATGACCCTAAATTGCAACATTCTCCGATCTGCATTCACCTTTTGTTGTGTAGGGATTGTGTTGTCTCTAATAATGGTTCTCTACACAGTGTGCAAGATGCCAATCGACACACTGACTTGAGATAATGGTCTTTATTTCTTTTCAGCAGAACAGAATGCCAGGTATCTAACACAGTCAGTAAACCTTTCAAGAAACATGATGAACTTTGTATAAAAGATGTTAACAATGAAGAAGCCACTGAAAACCAAATGATTACCCGTGCTTACATAACAAAAGTTCATTTGCACATGTCCTTACTCCCATCTAACTCATACTAAGTTGGTCCTATATTTCCATATAAAATCTCCTCCTACCTCTGTGATTTTTAGTACTATAATTAGCTAAGGTAACTCGAAGTTATTCTTCCATCCTATCAGCCACCATGAAGTTTTTGGTTAGCTTCACGTTCAGCTACATCTCCTGTTTGCTATTGTTTTGAACAATAGCTTGATTGTACAAGGGATAATATAACATTCTGTTCTTAGAGACTTTCCATTACGGTTACCATGGTTTCAAAACAGATCCATCACTGTTGCCTAATTTTTGTTAAATTTTTAACTCCCCTCGACATCCTTTGTAGCTGTCTTTTACACCTTCTTGTTAACAACTTCTCATATTTTCTAAATTTCAGGTAATATATATGCAGAAAGTATACAGAGTTGTTCTTTTATCCTGTTTCTCCTTTTCAAGCCCTAAAAGCAATTCTATCCAAGTCTCAAATATGCATTTATTTAATGATCTGTAACTATCTATGTACAGTCCATAAAATATCCCAAGCTGAATGGACCAATCAAATCCAACTTCCTGCTCCTTGCAGGACTACTTAACACTAAACCATAGGACTGAGAGTGTCATCCAGATACTCCTTGATCTTTCACAAGCTTGGTGCTGGGACAACTTCCTTGGAGAGCCTGTTCCAGTGACGGAGCACCCTCTTAGCGAAGAACCTTTTCCTAATGACTTATCTGAACTTCCTCTGACACAGCTTCATTGTATTTCTTCATGTCCTATTGCTAGTCACCAGAGAGAGGAGATAAGCACCTCTCCCTTCTTGACCCCCTTGAGGAAGTTGTACATTGCAGTGAGGTCAACCCTCAGCCTTCTCTCTTCCAAGCTGAAAGAAAACCTCTTAGTCCTCTTTGTCTTGCCCTCAATGCCTTTTACTATCTTAATAGCAATCCTCTGAGTTAACTTCTTATATTGAGGAGCCCAAAACTGCACACAGTACTCAAGGTGGTTATACCTGTTATTCTTTCCTCATACATTCAAGAGCTCTGATAAAATAGAATAGAGAAACAATACCCAATATGTCCTTAAACATAATGGTCTTTAGAAGAGGTTCTTCAAGGTAACCACGATAGGTTTTTGTCTTAGAGTCAAATGGAATGAAACCATCCAATGGCTAATTGGAATTTGAATAGAGCCTAGAAGTAACTGAAAAGAAGTAGGTCATACAGGACTCAAGATTATGCCTTACCTTTTTTTAAAAAAAATATTTTCTTTTCATGTTCTATCTACAATTTAATAGGATTTGTTGTCAAGCAATATTTGTTTGGTAAAGATTACACAATTGGAAAAATATATTTTGATTCAAATTACTATCACATAGTGTAAAAATTCTGATGCAGTTACAGAACTGCTTTGTAACAATACAGATCTATACCTCTTGCAGACAGCAATTTTCCTTTAAAAATGCTGTATTGAATGGTACTATAGCAGATGTCAAACTCTGAGATACTGTGGTGCCTTCTAAAATTGACAAATCTATATGGACAATCTTGAAAAATGTTGAGTTGACAGTCAATCATAGTCAGCAAGTTAAAATGACCCCCAAAACTATTCTACAAATCTACTATGTTTGCATTTTTCAAAAGCTAAGATAAATTAGGTAGTGTTATAAACTCTGCTTCTCATTACTATTATTTGCAGCATGAGCTACAAGTAGCAGCTCCATGTTCTCACATAATTAGTTCTTAAAAATAGATTTTAACAAAGGCATTTCCCTGACACAGCATTATATGGTTTTCAAATTCTTCAGTACTTAGAAGCTAGTAGGAAGAAATGGAGTACAACTCTAGATTTTACTGGTTTCATTCATTCTTCCATGCAAGCCAGAAAGGGATGAAATGCTGTGGAAGGATAAAAAATCATTAGGTACAGCTTCTAAAAATTATTCTTGTTTACTTGTTTTACAAAGGGAACAATTATGACAGTTTATGAGAATATTTGTATGTAAACAGCAACAAATCTAACAAAAGACAGTATGTAGAAAGATGACAGTTAAAGGAGCAAAACTGATTGTGATTTCTATAATGTTTAGATCAATATAAAAGAGATCTTGATGGGGATCTTTGGGTACTTAGACATGTACTGAAATTTACACAAGGCATTCACAACTGACCTATATTTTCCTATCCTTTTTTGTTGGGGGGGGAAAGAAAAAAAAGAAAAAAAAGAAAAAAGTGGATATTTTACTTACAGAGTCAGATCAAAAACTCTCATTGAAATACTATAATTGAATTCAAACTCAATTACACACAGAAAGCATTTCAGTTTTGGCAGTTATTGAAGCTAAATGCAGAAACCATAAAATATTACAGAGTTTCTTTTGAAGATCCATATTACAATTACTTTTGTGGTATGAAATTTGTTTTGCTCACTTTGAGAAAGGAAGTTTTTATGAAGATATTGTCTTTTTAAAAATATTGTGAATTTCTGTGTTGTGCATTTTGAAATTTTGACATATGCAATTTTACTCTGGAAGTCAAAAAGCCAAACAATTCCAGGTGACTCAATCCATCAGCTTCATGCTAAATCAAAAATAGTGAATGAGGCATAGCTTTTATCAGCATGAATGGACAGTAATCTGGCAAGTGCTCATAGGCTAAAATGTTTTGGCATAACAATTTTCCACAAGAAGTGCTGCTAATAAACCCATTGGCACAAAACAAAATCCAATACAATTTATAGTATGAAAGTTTAAAACTTTATTTTCCATTTTCAATTATGTGTACCCTGTTAATGAATACTTGACTGTAGTTTCTACGGGGTAATCTGTTTTTCATCTCTTTGCCTAGAGCACATTACCATGGTACTGAACAGTCTTAAATCAATTATTATACTGTATTATTCTAAGTCTGAGATAAAAAGTCCTTGTGTGCTTCTGTATTAGCTAGAGAAAAATAAGTACCTTCTGAAGGTATGTCATCACAGATGTTTATTTTGCAGTGTGATAAATCAGTTATTGAAGATACCTGTTTATTTCTGATGGCTGTAAAAGGACAAAGTAGAGTTTAATTTGATAAAGTCAGGTTTAGCTTTCTGACATATATCTCGAATCGTAAAAACTCAATCTCATTCAACATTTTTGGCAAAAAAAAAGGGAGTGAAGTAATGGAAGAAGGAAATTTAAGGATGTATTCAGTTCTCACTATGACTGTGGTCATACTATTTGAATGATTAAAGTTACTTTGAACATGACAGTGGAAGACATAATCACAACTCCTTACTATAATGTTACTAGATGCTAATTTATGTAATTAATGGTGAAGTGGGAAGAAATAAATTAAGGAGGTTCTGGACTATAATTTCTTTGATGTATGTTAAATTGTTCTGGATTTTTTCAGTGTGAAATATTGGAAGTTATGCTTCATAATTCATCTTTCAAAGGAGATGAAGTAAAAAGGTGACATAATATCAGGGACAAAGACAGCAGTTAAAAGTGCTTATACAACATAAAATGAGAATCACTTTGTGATATTTTCTTCAGATGTGAGAAAGATGGAGTCATAGTCAGACAACAAATAAAATTCTTAAATGTAAGAGAGATCTTATAAACACTTCACCATATTCCTGAAAATGAAAGCTTAAATAGCTAAAATATGTTAGATTTTTCTCCTGTTGATGGAGATCAATTCAACCAATATATTGAATAAAATTGCAAATGTATGTAGTATCAGTGTAGCTCAACTGTATTTCTGTAGCAACACACTGATAGAGATTCTACCCCATTACCCAAAAGTCTTTTATAAAAGTATTCAGGAGAGTGTCTGTTCATTCTTTAAGGGTATCTGGTCAAGAACCTTTTTCGCTGCAACAAAGAAAAGGAGGAAGCCATAAACAAGTCCTTATGAGGAACACAAATCTGATGGACAAATCATAGAATCAGAATAGCTTAGGTTGGAAAAGACCGTTAAGATCACCAGATCTAATTATTAACCTAGCACAGCCAAATACATCACTAAATCACGTTCCTAAGCACCACATCTACGTATTTTTTATATACTTCCAGGGATGGTCACTCAACCATTTCCCTCAGCAGCCCTTTCTAATGCTCAACAACCATTTCAGTGAATGCATTTCTCCTAATGTCCAATCTAAACCTTCCTTGTTAGAACTTGGTGCTGTTTCCTCTTGTCCTACCACTTGCTGGGAAATGTTGATAAAGATTATAAGGGAAGCAGTGAGAGACACAGACCTTACAAAGCAAACATGGAGACAATGTCAAGATGCAAACCTTGCCACTTACACTAATCGATGGGCTATCATGAAACTATGGGTGTCACTTCCAGGAAGATCAACCTGGACATTGCCACTGATAAGACTGTAAACCAGGGGGACCCTGGACTACAGAGGGTGTGGGAATTGATAGATCTGTACAGGCCCATGGGCACATGTGTAGAAGGGGAAGCATAGAGGAACAAAGTGGGAGTGGTAGACAGAAAGTGGTATAAAAAGGGGCCAGTCTCACATAAAACAGTGCTGGTCAGCACACTTCTTTGTTTGAGCTCTGTGTCTGATCACCTCAGTCTGTCCCGTCTTCCTATATCTTATTGTTAAATCTTCTTTTAATTCATTTGGGGAATCCACAAATGTGTGTGTGCTTGTGAACCCAGAGAGCGTGGTGTGTGTGCTGCAGTAGTGACCTGCCTTTGCCAGGAAAGAGGAGGAGACATGGCTGGCTGTGATGTGTTGATGTGAGTCCTGAATGTGAGTGCTGCTGGGGGCAACACCTTGTGTGTGACTGGCTGTGTCCATGTCCTCTTGTGTGTGTGTCTCTGGGATATGTGCTCAACATATATGTGTCAGTGGCCAGTCAGGAATGATCCTAGATCAGAGTAGCTGGAGGAATGGGCCAGGCTACTTACATCACTTAACATCTTTATTAATATCTTTGATAAGAAAGCAACCTAGTAGTCCCTCTTATTGAACCTGAGACAATATTATAAGAATAAAACATCATGTAAACATAATCTGTGGAAGACTTGAAAAGATAGCTATGTTACTAACAAAATGACAGCAGTTTAGGGGCACTGCATATTCAAGAATCTGTACAGTACTACTGAAATAACTTGGAAGATGTTATTACTTAAAATTTCTTATTTCCTGTACCTAATATTTTGTGTGCTGATCTAAAATATGTAGAATTTTGTTCTTTACTCCCCTTTTTTAATTTTTTTTTCTTTTTGTTCAGGCACTTTCAATTTAATTAAAACACACAAAAATTGGAAGAACTTTTGGAAATCAGAGTTACTGGATGAAGCACAGATTTCTATAAATCCCATTAGAGACCCAGAAAGACTCAGACACAGAATCACAGAATCACAGAATCACTGAATGGTGGGGATTGGAAGGGACCTCGGGAGACCATCATGTCCAACCCTCACCCACTGAAGTAGGTTTGCCTGGATCACTTTGCATAGGAACACATCCAGGCAGATTTTTAAAGCCTCCAGAGGAAGAGACTTCACAACCTCTCCCAAGAATCTGCTACTGTGCTTTGTCACCATCACAGTAAAGTTTTTCCTTATTTTTAGGTGGAACTCATTGTGTTCTAGTTTGTGCCTCTTGAACAGATGGGTATTTTGCAATTTTTTCTCACATTGGACCAGACACAGATAAGCTAAAATAATTTTAAAATCAAAGCTTCAGCATGCCATGAGAGTCATAATGTCCAAAATAAAGGAGAAGATCATTTATCAGGGTAGATTATTATGTTCAAAGGCAGTAATGAATTTAGAATTGGCTTGTCCTTTTTTATAAAGTGTTGTGATGACTTGGGAACAGCTCCTGAAACTTTAAGACCTGTAAAAGAATTGCTAGAAGGCATTAATCTGAGGGAGTAGCAATATATCATATCTATTAACATTTATTATTTAAGAATGTATGAGTTTTATGGCTACAGTGTGTGCTTGTAGATGACATACACAAGTCTAAGAAGATTATTGATGAGAATCTAATGCTAAAATAAAAAGAGGAAACATATATTTTACCAAAAACTTAATTCATTACAAACATGAACAAATGAAAAAAAACATCAGACACATTTTCAATGAGCAAAGGAAAACTACAGAATTATGCTTGTAATGTCCAGGTATATTTACTGATTTAAGTAATAATCAAGTTTTATGTGTAAACCTGATAAAGTTAAAAAAACCCCAATCCAACAAATGAAACCACAACAGGAAAAAACCTTCAATCATATTACATTTTATCTATCTGTTTTTAATTAACAGAATAAATGCATACAAATGAGAGAACACTAAAAGATTCTTGTAAATATGGCAATTGTTGCAGTTTCTTGTGAAGTTAAATGATTTTAACATAGTATTAATTATATATGCTGTTAGTAGCATATTATGATATAAACTCTAAAGAAGAAAGGTTTTTAATTAATCTGTTTTCCACAGATCTGTTTCCATTATTTCAGTGAGAAATTGTTTAATTGAATGAAATAATGCATATTTAACTAAAATGATATGTGAAACAAAGACTTTTTTAGAAAGAGACTCAAAAGACTACGAAAAATTTGTAATATCATTGTGAGAAGAACTTCCATCTCTTAGATAGCCTATGAACTATTGTCTAGAACAATATCAAGAAATGACCCCATATACTGATGAATTATTGTTTATCCTGAATTATCCCCAAGTTGTGGTTCAGGGGAACGGGATAAAACACTGTCCTTCCATACTCTGCAGATGGGATTTTTACTGTGCACTATCACATCAGAAACAACCAGATATATTACTCAGTAGAGAAAGCAAGAAACAGGGTTTTTTAGATCAGATAATAGACACATGTCAATTTTTAATAGTTCAAAAGCAATCTTAAGTAAGGTTATTAGGGGCATTTACTTTGCAATTCTCCTTAACATAGATTTTTACTATTTGTATTACTGCTGTTCCAGGTATGTTATTCATTAGTTGTGTTAGAGTACTGACAGGGCTATAAGAGCTCAGTTTTTCAGTTATAAAAGAAAGAAACAAACTTTTACAAATTAGAACTAAAGTATCCTTCATACAACTTATAAATCAGTGGATATATATTTACTAAGGAAGGCATTAAGTACAGTACAAAGGTGCTAAAACAATATACCATTTCTTATAAAGTTGCCACCTCTTTTAGAAAACAGTTTAGCAAATGGTGTATGAAACATCTTAATAAAGGAATTAAACATCTTAATAAAGGGAATTGTAATGTTTGGGTAAAGTAATCAGAAGATTTGTTAACTCAGCAGAAGATGGAATATAATTATTCTAAACTATGTTCAATGAACTGTCCTTTGGACCAGTCTGTAAAGAGTTTCCATTATAGGACTGGACTTCAGAGACAGAACTTTAAATGATGAAAAGTGAAGGAAAGACTCAACACTTAAGAACACCCAAGTCCCTTTTTATGCAGAAAAGCTCATATGTTGTTCATAACTCAAGAACTGTGTTTCAAATCTAGCTGATCTTTGTCTTTTCAGATGAATAAAAAAAAAAAAAAAAGAGGAATAATTAAAAAATATTTTCTTTGAATTAAAAGCCTGAAGTTTTTAAATTCATATATACTTGTCATTTACTTCAATATTATTTTTTTTTCCCCTCTAAGGCTAAGAAGGCAAGGGAGTTTCATATCATACTTATTATATTGCTGCTGAAAATGTTATACAATCTGTGGCTTGGCAGCAAATGAACATAGTGGCATACCTGGACATTCAGCAGATGAATGCTGATATATTTTATTTAAAGTATTATATTCTGACCACCTGAACATCATGAATATAATGAACAGAACACATGCATGCATGCCTTAACATTTTAAAGAGTGAGATTTTTCTGCTTTTCTCTGGGTCTATATTTTTAACTGATTTGGGCTTGCTTCATAATCATGAAATCTGTATCCAGCTGAATATTTGGACAAAAGCAAATTTCTATACCTTTGCTAACATTCTAGAGAATATGTAATAAATGTACCACAAATAATTGGCAATTTAGGTAGGAAAGTAGAGAAGGAAAATACGGTTTAAAAAAAGACTACTTTAATGTAATACCTATTGCACAAATCATGAAACCAATTATTAAAGCTACAGCATTTTTTTCCTTATTATTTGTAAAGGCATATTGTGGAAGGCAACTAGGAAAATGCTTAAATGAAAATGAAACTAGATGGAATACTAATGCTGCTCTATTTAAAACATAAAAAATAAAAAACAAAAGTCCAACCCTTGTGTTTGCCTCAAGCATAACCAATTTGGCAAACAGAATTGTTTTCACTTCTCTGCATTTGTTTAATGTTTTTTCTAATGATTGTATATATATGAAAAGGCAATATATCATTGAAAAATAAACTGAAGCAAGCTTTGGAAATACATCAAGTATGTACGCTATTTATTAATCTCTTCGATAAATGTTGCTTCATTTTAATGCTAGGAATTAATTAATTTCATTCTGTGCCACCTACAGAGAAGAGGTACACTATAGAAAATCCTTTCACAGATAAATGCATAAACATCTCTGAGTTTGTCCTTAGGAAAGATTCCTGGCTTCTGTCCTTCTAGCTAGGGCAACATTTAGTTTTCCAAGAACAATATCACACTTCTTTCCTTCTAGTCCATGACACTTGAATGTCATACCCTTCATGAAAGCTAAGGTTGAAAAGCTGTTACAAATATTAGTGAAGCCAATAGCAGGCAATATCTCTCTTCCTTGCAAGTTGTAAATACTAATATATTCACCAATTATAGTTCATAACAAAGAGAAAATTGCACTTCTGTATCTTGAGACCATAGCTTCTATATTATTGCTGCTGTTCATTCAGGATGGTCTAAAACATGTTTTACTCTAATGAATTCCACAGGCCAAGTTTTCAACAGCTTTAAGCCTGCTGGGCATATGGTGGCACTGCATCTCTTTATACAAATTCAATTTTCAATTCTCTGTAGCAACCTGGGGCAGTATATGAGTAGAAATAATAGTGGAAGTGGAATATCTTTTAGACAAAAAAGGTCATTTCAATGTTGATGATGTATGTACTTCGAAGTTCTACACCTCAAGTGCAAACTTTTCAGGAATGTAATTGGCATTGCTACAGCATTTGATGACTTTTCTGGCATAGGATTTTCTATTACTTACCTATTTACATTATGTCTTCACTTTATTCAGTTTAGAATCATAGACATAAAATATCTCTCACCTTATTAGGAAAATACTACTCACCTTTTTAATGTTGTTTCTATAGGAATCTTGTTCAAAATATAATACTTGAGGCCTTCATTTAAAATAGAAGTAACCCTTTATTTTACAATGTAACATGATCTATTTGATTACCACAAATGTCAGGAATTCTGTTTATAAGTCCAAGAAAATCTTATCATCCTTCCTTTGCACATTAGAAACAGTGGCTTTCTATTTCTGTTGGCAAGTATTACACCAGTTCAAGTAAGCTGGTTAAAAAATGGACCACACAACACTGAAATGGCTTTTGGAAAAAAGTAAAACAGTAATTCATTAAGAGCATTCTAGACTGTGATAGCATAAAGAATTTTAACCATCTGCTTACATTGTAGCCAACTATCTCCAGGCCTAAAATTAAGATATTGGTAAAAACAAACAAAAATTTAAAAAATAACAAAATAAACACACACAAAAAAACCCAACCAACCAACCAAACAAAAACAAACAAACAAACAAAACCACAAAAAACCCAACAAAGAAACAAACAAAACCTAAACCCAATCTAACCTAAGCTAAATAAACAACAAATTTTAAAAAATCCAAACAGAACATCAAACAAAGCAACAACAAAACCAGAAAATAAAGCAAACGAACAAAATAAAGTCCAAAACCAAACCACAAAACAAAACAAAACACAGCAAAACAAAACCAACTTTGTTATCAGTGTTCTGGTAATGACTAAAATGTTGCTTCTTAATTTTCCATGTCTTCATCTATGTATTACAGAATGTATTTTCATTTTTCCCCAGTGCCCTGTGCATGTCAAAATGAAAATTGATAAAAATTATGATCAAGAATTTTGACCCTGGTATTTGTTTAGAAAGCACACTCCTTTTTACCCTTAAAGACACTGGTTCAAGTCCAGTCTGCATAGTAACAAAAAGTAATTATCTTTCAGTGATTAATTAGGAATGAATTGGTAGTCTCAGTCCATTTCCCAGCACAAATCATAAAACTCAACACCAAACCTATTGTTAATTCATTATGTCAGCAGAGCACCAAGATTAAATGTTCTTGAACGAATCACTATTTTAAGCCCTGACACAATACTGCCAGTTTGTGACAGAGGCATTTCTGTAATCTGAATTTGTTTTGGCTTCCCTACTCAGTGGCAGCATTTACTGACTCCAGATTGACATGTTTCTTAACCATTGGCTTCAAGTTTAATTTATTTTTTCTATCTGAACAACAGCTTGCAGTTTTATTTTCAAAATATTTACAGATGCTGTAAAAAAAGTGTATAAGACATATTGCCTACAAAGAAGCCTGTGCTGGACGATTGTGACCTGTATCTGGCTATTTTTTATTTGTGTCATTATATAAGCCCTTATACAGCAGGTGGACTCCAGGTAGTACCTACTGAGTCAAGAAATGGATAGAATTAAGGTGAATTAATCATTCTGTGAAGTCACCCCATGCAGATTATTCCTGGGTTTCTCTATAGACCTCCTTTTTACATCAGAGAAGAGTGATAACAATTATTTTTTGAAATCTTGCAAAACTCTTTCAAATGTAGGTATTGCGTTTTAACCCCAGCTGGGAACTAAGTGACACACATCTTATGCCCTTTTTTCCAATCACTTTGTCAATGTCCTCTTCGCTAGAAAGGGATCCCAGCAGCTTGGCTTCCCTACCCTCCAATTCCAGCCTACCGGCCCCAGTATATAAGCATCAGAGCAACCAGGTGACATTGTGCTTGACTGGACACAGCTTCAGACTTTTCATGTATCTGGCAGCTCACTCAGGCATAGGGATTGAGTGGTTACTGCCTTGTTTATGAGTTCTGCCTCTTTCTCCTCCTCTTCTCACAATGACCCTCCTTCAAAGTAGCCTGCCTCATCCACTTCTTCCTCCTTCAGGGGGTTTCTTTCCTTACTAAACAAGCTGATTTTTCACATCCAATATTTCTTTCTTGTTTTTAGGGGTGACTGATAACAGCATGGATTGGTTCTGTGGTTCAGCTGCAATGCTTGTCACAAGGGCTGGAGTAATCATGGTAGCTGTTTCCAGGATTGGAGTAGCTACTGAGCCTATTGAGGAGGTTGGAGTAGCCACTGCACCTCTTACCAGGGTTGGTAGCCACTGCACCTCTTACCAAGGTTGGAGTGTCCACAGTGCCTGATGTTTTGTCACCTGATCCAGAAAACATCTCTTCCTCTTGAAGGCAATAATGTTGAACAGGGCTTGGGCAGGCACAGGCTCTGTCATGTTGTAGCTATTTGTGTTTCTCTGGAGTTACCAGTATGACAGCATACTTTTTCAAATATTTTACTAGTTTTTCAGGATTCTGCACTTGTTCAGGGGTGAAGTTCCAAAACACTGAACATGTCCACTGTCCTAGGTACTTGCCCATACTATCCCACACACTCTGGCATTCATAAATGTCTATCATCAGGGCAGATCTCTGGTGGTATTCTTTA
Source organism: Megaceryle torquata (assembly GCA_024611175.1). Lineage (NCBI taxonomy): Eukaryota > Metazoa > Chordata > Aves > Coraciiformes > Cerylidae > Megaceryle > Megaceryle torquata. The sequence continues at coordinate 38,541 of JANIJG010023092.1, forward strand.
ATAGTTGTTTAACCTTAAATAAGACCTGAAACACATTCAGTACACATAGCAATAGGAACATGCTAGTATGAATATCCCAAGGATATTAAAAATTCTCAAGAGCTACTGTAACTAGCCCGGAGGAGAAGAGGTAGGGGAAGGAGAAAGAAAAAGTGTTCCCTTTTGTCTCCCCATAGACTGGCTTTCCAAGGAGACAAGGTAAAAAGTGTAATTATTAATAATTTCTAAAAAGGTGTTTCCCAAAGTATAGAAATTAAGACAATGCTGAGTACAAATACCAAGTTAGTCTCACGACTTGTAATTTTGATAGCCTTAATCCAGCCCCCAGAGGTGATAAACAGCACAACAGGGAACATATACAGCAAGTAAAGTGTTGCACAACACAACTCTGAGAACAAACACAACAACTCTGAAAGCAAATAAATCAACATTGTGACCAATGACTATTTAATATAATGAATGTTTATAATAAGTGTGTTTTAACATGTTCTGGTCAGACCTGTTGTTATCTCAATGTTTCATGCCCCACCTTGTGTGCCAAAAAGGACTGTCTTGGTTTAAGCCTAGCTGGCAGCTATGGAAGTTGCAGCCTTAAGCCCTGCCTAAGAGACAGAGGAGCTGGTTCTTTGCAGAGTGGTAGGCCTAGCAGTTGGACAACCCCCCACCCCCCCCCACCTTGGACATACCATCCAAGGATACTTTCATGGATTGAGTGTCTATAGATTGAGTGAGCCTTGCCCCTGCTTTCAGTGAGTGCTATCGGGCATTCTGGTGTGGGAGGTTTCCCTTTGATGAGTGAGTGTGTCTGCTTCATCTTTCTTTAAGGTTTAGGAATTAGTTGTGTAGTAGTTAATTCCAAACAGACATCTGAACTTGCATTTGGTCAGGACCACTGGGCAACTTTGGTTGCAATAAATCCCTATTTTGGAGAGTGGCTGTTGGTTGGTTTGTGGGGGCCTCCATGACAGCAGCTAAACACAACGTGGCCACTTTGTCTCTACCCTCCAAAAGGACTGGGGAGAAAATTGGAAAAAACAGTAAAACTCATGGATTGAAATAAAGAAGTTTAATAGGACAGAAAAGGTAGAGAAAATAATAAGAAGAATATGCAAAACAATTGATGCACAATGCAATTGCTCACCACCCACAGAACAATGCCCAGCCAGTCTCTAAGTAGTGGGCTGCCATGCCTGAGCCAACTCCCCCCAGTTTTATTGTTCAGTATGATATCATATGGTGTCAAATATCCCTTTGGGCAGTTGGGGTCAGCTGTCCTGACTGTGTCCCCTCCCATCTTCTTGTGCACCACCAACCTACTCACTGGCAGGGCAGCATGAAAAACTGAAAAATCCTTGCTTTAGTGTAAGCACTGCTCAGCAACAACTAAAACATGTGTGTTATCAACATTATTCTCATCCTAAATCTAAACAACATCACTGCACTGGCTACTAGGAAGAAAATTAAGTCTGTCCCAGATGAAACCAAATGAGTAGGCCAAATGAGTCTTTGAGGAGAAATAAATTACTTAAGAAACTAAACACTCAGTCTTCTGAGTAGAACTGTTTTATTGCAGATGTTTGGACCTGTTCATGAAGGCGGGAGGAGAAGGGAAAGTTTATTGCAAATAAATTTGATATAGTTAACTGTATAGGAAATATTGGATCTAGATACTCAGAAATCCAAACAATCTAACAGATTAAGCTCTGTGGGTATCTTACTCTGGGATGAAATTATAACTTGGAAAAGCGTAACCCCATTTTGATCTTTTTTAGTCTGAATTCCTATCCTGAATTTCAGATTTTCTACACAGGTTACAAAATGCTTAGTGAAGGGGGGGGGGGGGGGGGGGGAAAAACACAAACGAAACCGCAAAAAACAACGAAAAAAACGAAAAAGGTGGTAGTTC
>JANIJG010023092.1:40546-55952 GCA_024611175.1 Megaceryle torquata
GTAAATAATGTCCATTTAATGTTTCAGTTTTTATACGCCTTCCTCTTCCACACAACGCTCATAATCAGGACACGCATCAAGGAGGAGGGGCGGGGGGGGCGGCAGGGGGTGGGAATAACACACAAAAAACCTGACAAAACACACACAAAAACCAAACTGATGTAATTTTCCAATCCAGCAAAGGCTTTTGTGCCTTAGGACAGGATAAAGGATGTGCAACTCCTTGTTAAATTGCAAGAATATTAAATGAAATTGCTCTACTGAGAAGCTGTATAACAATGATTCTAAGGACACACAAGGAATTTGTTCTACATGTACGCATCAAGGTTTGTTAATTTTGCTGTCACCCAAAGGGACCATTCTCTTTCAGCTACTATTTTAAAAAAGTTTGTCAGGGACAAGGACTCTGACTCTCATTTCTTATTGTTTAGAGTAAGTTAATAGAAGATCACCTAATGTTAATAGAATTATGATACTGACATGAAATTTGGTGCAAATTTTTGGTTGGAATATAAAATCAGTGTGTTTTCTCCCCTCGGGGAGTTCAATGCAAATCAGCAATTCCAATACTTTTTTATGTGGAGTCAACCATCAAGGGGGATGCACAACAACATAAGAATAGAAGTGTCACCATTCAATGCAGTTTCCTGTTATATAATACATGACACACCATTTCTTTTAGATTCTCAAAACCTTTTTTAAAAGCTAGAAATAGATTTGAGGGTTTGGCAAGTTATTTTTCTTTTTTGTTCTATTTCCAATGAGCTATAATATTTATTCTGTTAGAGTGGAAGAGAATTTGAAAGAGAACTATGAGGTTTAAAAGACATTCTGAGAGGCAGAACAAAAGGAATGAGTTCATCTATCACTACTAAGTGAAGGATAAAATACATAGCAGCAAAAAGGCATTAAGAGATTTTGGAGAAAATGATCCTTTCAAGATACAGCTTTTAACCTTCAAAGAAAAATAACATATGCATATAACTTATTGTTTTAGAGTGGTTTTCTCTTCTTCTTGTTAAAATGCTTTTAAAAATTAAAATTAATTTAAGACATAATAAAGGATGGATATTTTGTATATCCAAATAATTTTCCAAGAGCAAGTAGAAGATCATAAAAATCTGAAAAAAACCCCAATTGTGTCATGATTAAATCAGAAGGTTTTTTGCCACTAGTTCTGTAAAAAAAAAAAAAAAGAAGAAAATAAAAACAAGCCCAAGATAAATTCTGAATAGATATTGTTTAGCTTAAGATATCAGAGAATTTAAGAAAACTCATTAATTACATTAAGTCAGATGATTAGACATGACTGAGCTTGTGTATATAGCTCCTTTTTCCCTTATCAAGATATTTGTGTTCCATGTATAACTAGCAGGGAAATAGTTAAACTAGAGAAGATGCCATTCATAGAATCATAGAATAACAGGTTGGAAGGGACCTCAAGGATCATCTAGTCCCACATTTCAATGTAAAAAAAAAGGTTTAAATCACAGAATCATAGAATTACCAGGGTTGGAAGCCACCTTAAAGGTCATGTAGTTCCAACCGCCCTGCCATGGGCATGGACACCTCACACTAGATCAGTGGGATGAGATGGCCCAGCATCCTGTAGAAATTCACATTTCTACATGATATCTACCTGTCCTTGGGTTTGATCCCTGGGAAATCATAAAAATATGAAATCCAGAAGGAAGGATGTGATATTTATTTGTTTGTGTTTATTAATTTACACAAGTTAGGAAATTTCTGCATATATGCAAGTGTGATGAGTTAACCTTGGTTGGATTCCAGGTGTCAACTAAGCCATGTTCTCAGTCACTTCCCTCAAGAGAACAAAGGGGAGAAAATAAGATGAGAAAACCAATGGGTTGAGATAGGTACAGGAAGACCACTTACCAGTTACTGTCACAGTCAAAACAGAATTGAATTGGAGAAAAATACTTTAATTACCATTAAAAATAGAATAGAACAGTGGGAGACAAGGAAAAAAACCCACCAAAACCCCAAAACAACCAACCAACCAAAAAAAAGAAACGAAAAAAAACAAACCAAACCAAACCAAAACCAACCAACCAAAACCAAAACCAAACCAAACCAAACCAAACCAAAAAACCACACCTTCTCCCCATGCCTTATTTCTTCCCAGGCTCATCTTTACTCTTTCATCCCCAATTCTACCTCCTCCAGAGCAGGGGATGGTGAGTGGGGGGATTGCAGTCATTTCATAACTGTTCATCTCTGCTGTTCATCATAATACAAGGCCAAGTGCTGGGTCATGCATTTCAGGCGCAGCAACCCTAGGCAATGCTACAGGCTTGGGGAGGAGTGGCTGGAAAGCTCCTTGGCAGAAAGGTACCTGGGGGTGCTGGTGGACAGACAGCTGAACATGAGCCAGCAGTGTGCCCAAGTGGCCAAGAAGGCCAAGGGCATCCTGGCCTGTATCAGAAAATGGTGTGACCAGCAGGAGCAGGGAGGCGATCATGTCCCTGTACTCGGCACTCGTGAGACACCACCTTGAGTACTGTGTCCAGTTTTTGGGCACTGCAGTACAAGAAGGACATCGAGTTGCTGGTGCAGGTCCAGAGAAGGGCAACAAAGCTGGTGAGGAGTTTGGAAAGCATGCCTGATGAGGAGAGGCTGAGGGAACTGGGGTTGTTTAGTCTAAAGAAGAGACTGAGAGGAGACCTTATTACTCTCTACAACTACCCAAAAGGAGGTTGTAGCGAGGCTGGTGTTGGTCTCTTCTCCCAGATTACTAAAAAAACAAGAGGAAATGGCCTCAGGTTGCATCAGGGGAAGTTTAGATTAGATATTAAGAAGAAATTCTTCACTGAGTGGTTGGGCACCAGAACAGGCTGCCCAGGGAGGTCATCATCCCTGAAGGTGTTTAAAAAATGAGTAGACATAGCACTTGAGGTTATGGTCTAATGGATAGATAGATGTTAGGATGAAGATTAGACTTGATCCTAGAGGTCCTTTCCAACCCTATTGATTATATGATTCTATGTTGCTCCATCATCCTCATGCTGTTATCCTTCTCCAGCACTGGGTCCTTCCCATGCATTCTGTTCCTTCAAGAACTGCTCTAGCTTCGGTAGTCTCCATGGGATGTAGTCCTTCAGGAACAAACTGCTTCAGTTTGGGTGCCCCATAAGGTCACAAATCCTGCTGGCAAACCTGGTCCTCTCCTGCATGGGCTTCTTTACATGGGTCTTAGCTCCTACCAGGAGCCCCATCCTGCGTGGTCTCTCCACAGTCTGCAGCTTCCTTCAGAGCATATCAACCTGCTCTGGTGTGGGGTCCTCCCCAAGCTGTAATGTGGATATCTGCTCCAATGTGGTCCTCTATGTGATGCTGGAGAACAACCTGCATCACTCTGTAATTCTCCATATGCTGCAAAGGAATCTGTGCTCCATCTCCTGGAGCACCTCCTCACCATCCTTCTTCTCTGACCTTGGTATCATCAAGGCTGTTTCTCTCACATTTTTCCTCACTCCTCACTGTCAGGCAGAATTTTTTTACCCTTTCTTAAGTATGTTTTCTCTGAGGGGCCATCACAGTGGCTGCAGGGCTCAGCTGTGCCCTGCAGTGAATCTGTTGGAGCTGGTGGGAACCATCTATGTCCAGCACAGGGCAGCCCTGGCCTCTCCTCATAGAAGCCACCCTTCAGCCCCCCACTGCCAACACCTGGACACCTACACCTAATAAAGAAGCAAGCGATCAATATGTTTACAAAGGGAAACTAAGCAACAAACAAAAACTTATGAAGGAATAAGAAAATATTTTACCACTACTAATATAAGAAATTTAAAAACAGAACTATTAATGCAAATGGGAACCATGCACACACAAGCTCATTATAACCTTTAAGGATTAGCTGACTGATTACTTTTTTTTATTAGGTGATAAGAGGAGAGCTGGTTTCTTAGGGAAAACATTTGAAGTGACAAAGCTTTTTAAAGAGCTCAGTGCAAAAGAAGTAAATAAAAAATGCTGGTAATTTCTGTAGCCTTCAAATTTTCTCACTGGCATCTGATTGTAAATGTTAGGTACTGGAACTGCAATAGTGGTTTTGCTATTGATCTTCAACAACTGATTAAAAATTACATTTCATCTGTGTTGGACTCATACTGATTCCAATTTCACTCTGAAATTCTTCTGACAGGCTTCTGATCACATAAAATATTTATGACCTTTTTTAAAAATTCTTCTTTGCACTGTTAACTGAGATAATTTCATTGTCTAGACATAAACATTTCTAATGTGACCAAGGGATGTTCTCTAACACCCTTTCATTAAAGTGTGGGTGAAGAAGGAAATCTGGAATGAAATTCCTCCAAAATTACAATGATGCACAGCAAAAAAAAATATAAAATCTTAATTTCAAGAAATCTCTGTAAATATAGTGAGAAATTTTATTGCATAACAGGTTGAATTTGAAAAACAGAAAGATAAAAAGAAAGAAAAGAATGATAAAAAGAAAGAAAAGCTGACTCGTGACAGAAAATAAAAATCTGTTCTTCATGTGTTTGAGTCTTATTTATATGTGATATTTTAGGACTGAGACATTACAGGCAGAAAACAAGGGTATTCTTCACTGTCATGCTACTGATACTCCCATGTGAGCCTTTTCATCTTCTGTTATATAGTCCTGCTGATAAATCAATGAAGTTGTGCTTTAGTAGGTCAATATGTGCTGAAATGTTGTAATTAATTTTTAGATTATATCATAGAAATACACATGTTGGATTAAAATTGAACTAATGTTTATAAGGAAATGAGTGGATGGGCATGAAAAACATAGTTCCATGCACACCGTTAGATAAAGGTGTCCTCAGTACTTACACTGTATCTATTTTTTTTTTAATTAAAAATGGCATAAGAATACTAATATTGTTATGAAAAAACAGGCCTCAAAGAAATGTGAAGAGGTTATCTACTCTATTCCTTTAATGCAAAGTCAACTATATTTTTCCTATTCTTAACAGATATTTATTTAATTTATGTTTTACAGATTTCCATTCCCACTTCACCCCAAACCATTAAAAGTGCTATACAGTTTTTATGAACTAAGAGGTTTTGTTTGCTGATTTTTCTCTTATCTTCCAAAGTTAATTTTCCAATTATCTGCAGCCAACGGTTTGTTGTTTTTTTTTTAGGAAGTAATGCCTAGATATCAGTGTTGCTTAGACTGAAATGGGTACCAACACCCTAGTAATGAGATGTCTGGGTGTACCAGCACTTTGCTTTCTGGCCCTTCTGCCTGTGGAAACATGTACAGTCAGACAAACAAGTCTGGTTTATTACTCTGATTTAGGCTGTGGAGTTCAAAAGTAAGTCTTCCCAATCTGTAACCCCAGACAGCAGTGATCACATAACCTGTTATCCCATTCACACCTTCTAACTATTCTTCCAGCTCTCTTTTTCCTTCTCAGTCTCCTTTCAAACATGCAAATCCTACTAAATATTTTTTCCCCTTTAGTCTCCATTTTGCTACATCTGGACCCAAAACTGTCTATTTCTAATACCATTATCAAGGTAATCTCTGACCTTTATGGCATTACTGATCTAGTGACTTCAGACACCAATATCCCCTGCCCGAAATCTGTGATATTTAGTCAGTTCTCACATAACTGTCTCCTAAGGATTTGTGAAATCTGACCATCTTTCTTAGAGTAATCATTAGTATTTGCCAGCTGTTGCACTGTTACCTATTACATTCAAATATTTCTTATGTCACAACCAATACCAGTAGTTTTTCATATCCTTTTCAGTTAACATCAAGTCTGGTCCTAGTCAGTGGCTTGGTTACTTGCCTAACTCTTGGCCTAACAGTGGTTGTAACAGTATTCTATTTTTTGGGGAAGGTAGAGGGAGTTCATGAGCCTGAACAAGAAACTTTACAGCTTCACCACAGCATAAAGCATTGCTTATTGCCAATGTAGTGAAAAATGTAATTTTTGCCTTTACACATTTAACAATGTTAAAATATGCTCAATATCCATCCTCCTTGCCTCCAACAATACCTTTCTGTGGTTCATTAACTACAGCACAAAAATATTTGCAAATGTCTTCAGTCACACTGTTTTGAATTAGTGGAAAACTACTATCAACTGCAGCTGTTATCACTGTTCAGAAGTGTGATACACCCACAAAGACAATTTTTTTCTCAATAAGAACAAGAGATGTCCTGTAGCGCACGTAACAAAATTGGTTTAGTTGATTAGTTAGATCACGTGGTAAACAAAGCATTGAGTTCTCAACCAAAACCTCAGGCTGTGAAAGTCACTTTGCTGTTAAGTTCACAGAGAAATGTTGTTATAATACTTATGCTTTACTGTAAATATCGTCTAATCATCCTACTTTTTCCAGCAATTTTGCCTTAAAATATTTTGTATATGGCATATATCTTATTACTCACCAAATAGAAAACAAATGCAGACTATATCTATGAATTCCTTAAAACATTGTTGAAGATTTATGATTTTAATGAAATGATATAAAAAAGAAATAAATATTTCACCCATTAAAGCAAACCTTTCTGCTTACAGCTTTGTCTTTGTCATTGGTTCGGCTTGGTTCGGCTAGGATAGGGTTAATTTTTACCAGAAGTTGTGAAGGAAACAGGATAAACAACCAAGACAGCCAATGGGCTTTTTGCTACGATACTAACCCACTATATGAGGATAGGAAGGGACAGGATGGGGGGCTGCACTTGGTCTGAGATATAGCAGTTTGATCTGCAGATACCACTTTGCTTTATATATTATTTCATTGCTGTTATTGTTATTACTGTTTACTTCTCAGTCTGTGCTTTTGTATTAAATTCTTCTTATCTCAACTCAGAGGATTTTGTATTTTTCTTCCTCTTCTGCTTCCCATTTAGGGAGGAGGATGGTGAGAAAACAGCAAGCCATGACAGTGTTCCACTTTAATCTGCTAAAATAATAAAAGATCCCATTGATTTTAATAGGATGTGGATCAGATGTAAGACATGATTGCATGTATAAATTACCTCTGTATCATGAAATCTATTAACACTAAAATGTTAATTTAAATTTTATTTAAATTAACTTCATTGGTATTTTGCACAAACAAAACAATTTGCGAAGCAGAAGCGTTGTGGCTTAGCTGAAGAAAATGTATATGCTTTCTGTATATTGATACTATATGACTGACTATGTATAATACTTCTGTGGAGTGAGATTCAAAAAGGTACATTCATCCAGGAAGGAGACAGGACATTCTAATTTCATTTTAGTGTTTACTCTAATTCTTTTTTAATCATTCAAGAGAGATGATATCTTTTTGTTTTCCCCTGAGGTGAAATTTCTTTATTAGGGAACTGACTTCAGACTTGCTTTTCTCTCCACTAGCTTCTTAATTTTAGTAAGTGGAAAGATTTTATTTGTCATGTGGATGGATTAACTAAACCCTACTTTTACAAAATGAACAAAATAAATCCTGCTTCAGGGAAAAAAAAAAACCCAACCCAAACCAAGCCAAAACAAAACAAAACAAAAAAACCAACCAACCAAAAGTCTAACTAAACCTCATAAAAATGACCAGATTTTAATTATGTGTTTTACTTAGGTCTGGTTAAATATTCTAAGTTTCATGACCAGTTTAATCTCACAGGCTAAAATGCCTAGAAGCTTACTTCTTCTCAACATTTTAAAAAATATTTTGCCCTCTCATCCTCAATGAGTATATCTTTCTGAAATGTATTCTTTCTATAAACCATACTGCAGGAGCTGAATGAACGGATTCAACACAGATCAATGTGATCAAAGTTGCTGTTCTTTATTCAAGCACACACAGAGCTTATATATCTTTTCTATATCAGTACATGAGCTACCTTACATTGCTATTGGCTACATGCCCTGTCCACACACCTTATGTGTACCTAATTATCACCAACAATTGGTTTAAGCTACACAGCCACACCTTACTTATAAGGCAGTTGTTGACATTCTCGCAGTTTCTTAGCTTGTTTTAGCAGGCTTCAGCTTACTGTTATTGCAACCTGGCTCTGCCTTGACATGTCTCTACTTGCCCCTCAGGCCTGGCCATGTCAGGGCAAAGCTAGACGTGTCAAGGCAACACTGAGTCTGGATGGGCCACATATCCATTCTTCTCAAGATACATTACTACACTATACTACATGAAATCAAAGAATCTTGAAATGCCTCAGGACTTATGTACTCTCTTCAATATACACATGTTATGCAAAAGCTAAACTTTAAAAATATTTTGACCTTTCATTCTTTGTGATATCCATTATCCAATTACTCGTTTACAGTTGTTTGGCATGATATAGTCTCATCCTCCTGCTATTAACTCATAATTACTCCTTTTTTTTTTTTTTTTTGTCTTTACGGGGAACATAGATAAAATACAGAGTCACAAAACATCTGATTTTGCTAGGCTGTGGGGTTTTTATGTGTGTGTGTGTGAGATATGAGTCTACAAAGCAATCTACAAATCCTGAGTCTGGAAGCAGTTGTATTGAGATGATTAGATAAAGGATATTTCGTGTAGAGCAGGGCCATTTTGGTGGATAAAATTGTGCTTGAAGATAAGAAATCATAGCACCAAATAATTATTTAGTTTGTTAAAGGACCTCTGGAGGTCATCTGGATAAAAGTTAAACAGGTGTTTAAGCTGCACAGCAGTTTATCCACCACTTTCCATAGAAGGGCACACAGGAGAGAGCCAACAACACAGTTCACAAGAGCCTGTGCTACCTGGTGCTGATGCAGCACTGGACACAGTCCCTGGTAGCCACTGCAGCAACTGTCCCTATAGCACAAGTAGCCTTGACCCAGTTTGAGCTCTGAGGATGAATGAAGCTCTGCAGGTCTGGGGCTGCAAGGACTGCTATGGCTTTATCCTGAACCCAAGACCAGGGTCAATGTGTTCCTTCCTGTAGGATGTGAATACTTCTGGTCTGTGTTGCCAAATTAAGGAGCTGTGGGAAGAGGTCAACAGACTCTAAAGCATCAGGGATGATGAGAGAGAAAATGACTGGATCTTTTGCAGGATTGTGGACCTTCAAAAGCATGAATTCCAGCTTTACTGAGAGGTGGACAGAGACTGAGTGTTGGGAATGAAAATGGAGACTTCTGTGACAGTGAAGAATGGAAGCAAATGATTTGTGGCACCAGAAGGACAGCTGCAGATCCCCAGCTACACAATAGGGTCAACACCCTGATTGCAGAAGATGGCCTCCAAGCCATTTGTGCAGGGAAGCTCAGATGTTCTTCTTCTTGATCCTGTCAGTGAGGTCAGGACGGCATCAGAAGCAGAGAAAAGGTTCTGTGGATCAACCATTGGTTGTGCAGCAGGTGTCAATAACATGGTTTTGGTTATTGTAACCACAGGGGACTCTTTGATAATAAAGGTCTGCTTGAAAGAGACAGGATCCACCCTTGTGTACAAGCTGTCCTGTATGGTAAGAAGAGCTGAAAACTATGAATGACAAGGGAGGGAGTGGATCACCAATAGGCAAGAGAGAACATGGTAGACTTGCACGGCAAGCAAAGAGTGAAAGTTGGCATGAATAGGAAGGACCTTATAATCAACAAAACTAGGGCTGAAAGTGGCCCTGTTCAAACACATGAACACAAATAAGGAAATGCCTACAGGAGAACACTTTGGTGAAAACTCTCACACTTTTATGGAGGAGCCAACACTATCAGCTATTTCTGTCAAGAGCCTGTTACAGTAATGCACACAGCCTGGGGAACAAAGAGAAACTTAAATTCTGCATGCAATTATACACCTATAACATCATGGAAACAGAGAGGGACATCTGACATTACTGGAGCACTGCAGTGCATGGAGACAGGCTTTTCAAGAATCATATAATGATAGAATGGTAGTGGTTGGAAGGGACCTCTGGAGACCAGGGTCTTCCTTCTTGCCCTTTTTGAAGACTGGAGTGATATTGGCTTTCATCCAGTCCTCAGGCACCTCACCTGTTCTCCATGATCTTTCAAAAATGATGGAGAGTGGTAGAGCAAAAATGTCACTCAGCTCCCTCAGCATTCATGGGTGCAGCCCATCAGGGCCCATGGATTTGTATGTGTTCAGTTTACCCAAGTGATTTCTAACCCAGTCCTCATCGACCAGTGGAGAGACTTCCTCCTTCCAGGCTTTCACTGTTACTCTTACTTCCTGGGTCAGGGATTCCCAAGGGCTGGTCTTAGCAGTGAAGACTGAAGCAAAGAAGGCATTCAGTATCTCCTCCTTCTCTGCATCCTCTGTCTCCAGGTCTCCCTCATCATTCAGCAGTGGGCCACAATTTCCCTATTCTTCCTTTTAGCACTGATGTATTTGAAGAAGCCCTTCTTGTTCTTCTTTACTTTCTTGGCCAGAGTGAATTCCAAGAGGGCCTTGGTCTTCCTTGTTGCATCCTTACATACCCTGACAATGTTCCTATATTTCGCCCAAGAGACCAGTCCCTTTTTCTACATGCTGTGAACTTCATTCTTCCACTTGATGTTTTTTTCAGCAGCTCCTTGCTCATCCATGCTGGTCTCCTGTATCCTCTACTTGATTTTTTACTCAAAGGAATGCACCTGTCTTGAGCTTGGAGTAAGTAGTGTTTGAATATCAACCATGTCTCTTGGGTCCCCTTACCTTCTAGAGTCATAGCCCAAGGGATTCCCCCAAGTAGGTCTTTGAAGAGGACAAAGTTGGCCCTCTTGAAGTCCAGGATTGCAATCTTACTTATTGCCTTGCTTCTTCTTTGCAATGATATTAAATTCTATCATGTTGTGATCACTACTGCCAAGGCTGCCCCCAACCTTCACATCCATGACCAAACCTTCCTTGTTCGTTAATACAAGGTCCAGCAACACACCCTTCCTCATTGGCACTTCCAACATGCACCACCTGAATGAGGAAGTTATCATCAATGCATTACAAAAGTCTTCTGGACTGAGTATACCTCACTGTGTAGCCTTTCCAACAAGGATCACGGTGATTGAAGTCACTCACTCATGATCACCAGGGCATGTGAACTTTAGACTACTTCCAGCTGCCCACTTAAGGAATCACATGGGGAAACCTTATTTATAATGGGCCAAAAGTCAACATGGTGAATTACTAGCACTCAGCAGAAATGTATTGTCTTCATTATCTATGATTCTGACATAATTTATTTTATAGACTGGAGACTGACCCTCCCAGAAATGAATCCTTATATGCAGAGTAGTCACCATGCCATTAACACAACTTTTCATCTAATGAAAGCCAGTACAAGAATTACTCTTACCATTGTCTTGTTTATGAAATCACTGACAGTTTTATTTTATGGTTAAGGAATAGCAGATCCACAGGGAAGCAAGATTTACACAGGTAAAGAGATAATGTCCTCGAGACAGAAATAAACACTCCCACTTGATAGTCTCATTGGGAGCAAGAAAAATTATGAGGATCTTCAAATACAAGGAACTCAGTAAGAAATATATAAATTGATCAGAACTGTTATCATAACATGTAAGACATGCATTAGATCAAAATTATGATCTCCAGTTTAAGTTTTTTTTCTGGTATGTTTCTTCATTGAATTTCAGCTATTTTATGCCCATACATAAATAGTTTCAGTGAGATATAATATTAAAAAAAAATGTTGGTAATGTGAATATTTTGTTTTACAAACTCATTAAAATAATTCCTTTGGAAAGTAGCTTCAAGTGCAGTCTGGCAAAAAGTGAAAACTACATCCAGTTAATAAATAATGAGAAGACAGACTTTTCACTAAACAACTTTGTTGTTCTTGATGTGTTGAAATTAGAGTAGTACATATAATGTTTATTCAAAACATATACTTATCATATTTTCAAATACTACATTTGTCAAAAAAATGTTTACTTTGTTTAAGTCTAAGTAACAATATTTTCTTTTTTTTTTAGTATTAACTTACTAAAAATTACATATAAATAAAATTTTATTTAAAATCTTGGTAAATAGTACAACCTCAATAAATACTTTCATTTGTTATAACAATGTTGTTATAAATGAAAAAAATGTGACCTCAGAATTTTTGTAATTTCTTTTTATGATACTGGAAAATATCGATTTTGACTTTGTCTAGCATTCCAAGTCCAAATTGTTTACTATTACACCTAATTTTCTTAATCTATTTAATTTTCCCCATCCCTGCATCACCCCACTCTCCTCTTCCTTTATAAAGACGGGTTAATTTAATTTCAAATGTCTTCTGAGTAAAATTTGACTCATCTGTAATATACTATATTAGAGAAGAGATAGCTAATAAATCTGGAAGGCTTGAATTTTCTATGGTTTATGCCTCCATAAAAGTAAAACTGGCTTCATAAAAATCACCCAAGTGTTTACTTTGAAAAAGAACTTATATAAATAGAAATAGTTACACTGACACAATATATTCAATGATGGCAAAGGATCTCTCTGTGTATAGTGTACAGACTTGTATTTTTGTACTACAATGTACCAGATTTATTATTTCAACTGTCTTTGACTACAAGATTTAATGTAAAGGGCAGCCAAGTGCACACAAACTCAGCAAAGAACAGAATGAAAGAATTATTTACTTATTACAATTTCAAACATGCATAATGCTATACTTCAGAAGACAGATGAAGCAACTGAGGCAGCATTTTAGCCAGGACTACATATCAGGCATTCCTCCCCGGGGTCTTCCTTCTTGGGCCTCCTAGTGGTCTTTTCATAGTTAACTGATTAGTTTAGAAGCATTTAATTTTATGTTTGTTGTCTATGGAAATCCTACACCATTGTCCAATCTAGAATTCCAACTCTTCATTAAATGTGAAATTAAATACTCAGTTAATGAAGCTTTATCTTGTGTTTGATGACTGACAGTAAATCTGTGGTATGTTCTCTGTCTGAATCCCTTAATAGGTTTACAGAGAGTTAACTTTGACTTTGGTCTTCCATTAACAGCAAGTCTTCACTGGTTGGAACATTCTGCTTGTTTAATTATTTAGTGGCTCAGTAACAGAGACAGCTTCTACAAAAGGCAAATGATCATATGCAGGAAGAAATGAACAACATGATCTTAACAAGATTATCATAATAAAGAGTCATTAGAGAAATTAAAATTATCTGCTTTAATTATGAAATTATAACCCCATTAACTCCTCTGCATGAAAAGCAGGAATGGGGAATAGCAAAGAAAATCCCAGAGATGGCTGTTATAAACTTGATAGCAAATTAAAGAGGGGGTGAAAGAGATTTGCTGTGAAATCTCATATATTTCAGGTAATTTATTTTGCAGCATATGTTTCCTATAGATTAGGTTTTCCAAAATGAGACAACAGGAACTGTAGTCTTTTTCATTGTCTTGTCTTTTTTTGCCTCTTTTGCTTAGATCGTGTTTACCAGCCTAAGACAAGCTGTGTTGAAAGCTACAAAGTTAAAAGCAGACCCTTATTTAAATATGCCTAAAGCTGTGAATTAATTATGCCCTTAAAAAGTTATTAGTACGCTATTGCCACTAATGCATTATTTATAGCTACTTGTTGAAAAGTTTTTAACAGCAAAAGTACTGAACTGACATTCTAAAGACATTAATGTGAAAATGAGGTGAATTTGAAGAGGGAAAAAAGTGTTCAATGAGCAAGTTTTTACCAAAGTAGTCTTCAATAATGCATATACTAACCACAGGGTTTTTTTTACTTCTACTGTACACATGTAATATTCATAGGACTACTTTAAAATTTCTTTGTATTTGTTTGTATGAAAAATAAATAAATAACCCAACAATAACAGATCTTCTCTGAGTACATTTATACTTCAGGGAAAATATTTACTATCATAGCTATCTCATATTGTAAAAAATATTTTTCTGAAAATATATCTTCTAAAAATTTTAGGTATTAAATAACAGGTATTAACAGGTGATAAATAACAGGTATTAACCCTTAATTTTAAATTTGACAATTATCTATAACTATACTAAGCTCAACTTTTGAATATTAAAAAAGTAGTTGCATTATTTTTAGTGAATTGTATAATTTTGCTTTTGTATAGCTAAAATACATGTTGACACAGTAGCATGTAAAACCTGTCTTTATAGAAATTATTACTGAAATCAGGTATAACACATTTATATAGCTGACTGACTTTCTTTAAGAAAAGCCTGAAAATAGCAGTGAGATCAAGTTTTAACTCAAAGAAGTCAAGATAAATTGTCAGATATTGTTATGGAGTACTCACATACCAGGGGGTGGAAGCTTCTTATGAAGCTTTTAGTAATCCATTACCCACAATATATATAATAATTCTTTCTACTCCATAAGGACATTGGAAGAAATTCGAAAAAATTCAAACTGCTCATGAGAAATTGCCCTTTTTCTTGTGCATAAGTTGAATTCTATGACCTTTTGTCTACTTGTTCCCAAAACCCAGGATTTATTGAATAACAATCAGCATAATGGTAGTTATTTTACCATTGATATATGTCCTCTGATGAAGTAAATATGTTGCTAGCTGTTGTTTGACAGGGTTTCTTTCTGGTTGTGTATACTTCTCAGATATATTTAATATACAGGCATTCTTCTGAAAACAAACTTTGACAGCTCTCAAAAGATCTCCCTGGGTCACAGCATTACAAACATGTTAGCCTTGTATTCACTGTTGTTTCACAATAGTGCAGTTTTTTCTAGTCTGTTTTTGTGAGTATCTGCACAGGTGTTTTCAATATTAGCCATATGACCACATGATAAGGCCTATAAAAAAAAAAGCTTTATTAATCTGCTACAGCATTACTTTTAAAGCTCATTCATCCACCTGAAGCTAAAAACATCAACTACGTTTTTTTCATAGGTTCTAGGATTGTTATATTGTTGTTCCAATGACATGCCAATATAAAGATCCATCCAGTAGTTTCAGCAGGATGCTGTGAAGACTACTTGTTATATTCTTGATTTGTCGATTTTTCTCTCTCTTTTTTTTTTTAATACTTGTTACTAGCTTATAAATGCTGTACAAGACAAAGGGAAATCTGACATGATTCTCACCTGTATTTGAGGATTTTATTGCTAACTTGTGTTTTATAATGAAAGAGACATCTACTTTTGATGTGTTTCACAAGGAAGCCCATAGAAGAACATGCTAAACTATGGTTTTGTGAGTTCCCTTCCTTGCTTCTCAGACCAGTGCTGTAGAATGCATGAAACTAAGACCTCTGTGAATTTGCCGGAGGATTTTCATGATGCACAGAAAATTTTATGTTAGGTCTGTCTGTCCAGGAGACTTATCTGAGTTTAAAGGTATGAACTATCTTGACAATCCAGATAATAATTAAACAAGAAAAATAAAGAACTGTGAAGAAGGCATTAAAAATATTTTAAAATAACTTATTTTAAATACATTAAATATTAATAAAAACACAAGT
>JANIJG010023093.1:0-41907 GCA_024611175.1 Megaceryle torquata
GTAGTATTTTCTTAGAGCAGATTTTGAAAGAAGAATAGCCAAGTAATAAAAACCAAGAAAATGGAGAGGTTAGAAGAAAAAAACACAACTGTCCTACTAATGCTTGAAGCTGGGGAGAACATCTGAAAGATATTTTTAGTTGTTTTGCTAAAGTGCCCACTGATTTTATTTTTTTTTTCTCCATCTCTGTCTTCAGAAAAGGGTTTTATAATAGTAAAGGCATCCTCCTCCTAGCAACCAATGATACACCTATTTGAGCAGCTGAATCTATCTATATTTTTTTTTCCCTGTGCTCTGTAACATGAGTGACACTTTTTGTATTTCCCCTCACCTGTTTCCTAAATATAATTATAAAAGACAGAAATATTTATTCAACTCTGACTTTTATTACTGTTAAATAGGTTATCATTGTAGCCTTAAGTAGTTGACTTTTGCAGGAAAACACTGTTAGCCTGGCATAACAGTGTCTCTAACAGACCATGCTTAGGGTCATTAAATTGCATTCTTAGTAACAGTGAAAAATCTAACCTTTGTTACATGAATTCTTGCATAATATAGTGTTAAGGGAATTGTCCAAGTCCTCAAAACATATTTTACATAAAATCAAGAAATAGAGTAAAAGCATCCTTGTTTATGTTTATGAATGCACCATGGATTGGTGTCAATGTTTGTGCTTTAAGAGATACGCATGTATCATGGGTAAAACTGGGGTAAAACCCATCATTACATTGACATTTTCAATTTCAACAGATTGGTACATGGAAATCTGTGTGCAGTTATAATACATTGGGAGTGCAGGCACTTACATTTGTACAGCAAAGCAAGTGTCAGTACTCTTACAAATGAAGCTTGAGTTTTGGAGATTACAAAAGCATATTGGATCCCAGTTACATTGGGATACCCACAATAAATTTTGGATTTATTGCCTGGATTCTTCCTACATAACTGTAGTTTCCAACAGAAGCACCTGAAGTGCTCACCTTAGGCTGTGGGCACAGAGAGGTGGCAGCTGAGGATGACTATTTGTACCAGACAGGGTTTGGAACACAATCTGGGGCATTACTCTCTCCCAAAAAGCTGTAGAGGCAGCTGAGAGTGATGAGGCCTCTGATTTAGGCAGGTCAGCTAGATGCTCAAAGCTGGAGGAAGTGCAAGTAGACTGAAGTCCCATATTGGATTTTATTTTTAATAACCTTTGTCAGAACAATTCAGAGAACTGCTTAATCTCTTATTTATAATTTATATTCTTTATGATTAATTATACCTTCCCCAGCCCAGTACTGTGAAAATCCATGTATGTTACTATATGCAAAATGTGGGTGTGTTCAGGGTTTAAATTCCCACAACCACTCCAACTAAGCAAATGTTGCTGTCCTATTTTATATGTGGGGAAATTGCAGTACAGAAAGAAATTAGCTTGCCTAAAAGGTACCCTGTGGGTGAACAGATTAAGCATTAATATAGGATTTCATTGAGTATAATTCTGCTTCAGGATTTCTGTTTGTTTGCTTTGTTTGGCAGAGGTTTGAAGTTTTGATGCCCTTTTCCTCAGTTTTGCTAAACACAGTTTTTATGTTACCTCTGATTCAGAATGCTTGAGGGGGGCTTTAAAATTCCAGTTGAGTTGAAATAGGAAAATCTTCTGTATATTGGATCAGG
This sequence comes from Megaceryle torquata, assembly GCA_024611175.1. Classification (NCBI taxonomy): domain Eukaryota; kingdom Metazoa; phylum Chordata; class Aves; order Coraciiformes; family Cerylidae; genus Megaceryle; species Megaceryle torquata. Next base: position 1,660 of record JANIJG010023093.1, read on the forward strand.
CCATTTCAAAGGCAGAAAAGCTGCTTTAGTCAGTGAATGAGTACTTATAGCACCTCTTCCATCATCTCCACCAGCCCGCCTGATTTAACTCCTTCAGTGTCCTGAAGTTATTGGGAATGCCTACAGAAAGAAACATTTCACTTGATGTGTCACTTGATGTGTGACTGCTCCATTGCCTCTAACTCACTGGCCACAAGCCTTGAAATATCATCTTATTCTTAATCTATGCTATAACTTTATTTAAACCATCAAAAATTAGTGGGACAATTAACATATTATTCATTCCATTATTTAACTCCATCTACTTTTTGGAAACATAATCAACTGAATCAACTGTACTGAATAGTATAGTAATTTTGCCAATTTCTGAATCTTATACATTTTTTCAAGAAACTGTTACAGATCACTGTTTTCATTGGCACAGTAGGGTTGAACCACTGCCTTCCTGAGCTGAAATTATGAACTAAATTGTTCATAATAACACTTTCTAGGTGAGTTTATAACAGAAATCTTTAGTTTGATGATTTGATTCTATCATTTATGCATGCATCTTCTTATTTTGGGTACACTTCCCTCAGTAGTTGCATGTTGTGCACGTTGAAGTAGTTTGCTTCTTAATGTCTATGGAACACAGATTTACAGAACTGAGTAATTTTTTTAAGTTTTTTTAAAATTCTTTAATATTCTCTAAATTTGCAAATTTGAAATTAATTTTTTATCTTTACTCAGTTGTTTTGCATAATTTCTTCTGAACTGAGACACAGCATAACATCAAATTGTACTAGTTCTGTACGGTAGTGGATAGCTCTTGAGACAGAGATGAGAAATATCTGCAGCTCTCATTGACTTCTGCTTCCATCAAAATCACAGAAGTTTTCACAGATATTTAAAGAAAACCCATTCAAAGTTATAATAGTATTTAAATTGAAAATGAACAGGAAGATAACATACTGAAATAAAATAGCGTAAATAATGTAAAATAATTAATCTGAAATGGGAAACTATAGCAATATTTTTACTTTTGTAAAACTCAATGTTCTTACTTTTTATGGCTTATATTACTTACATATCTACAGAAAAACAGGCTGGTTTTGCCTACCCCCTGGGCAAAAATAGTGAACTAATAAGTTATTTTCTCCACCTCTTTATGAACTACTTTAATTGGGTAGTTAAATAAAAATCTGTTTACATAGTGCAACTGAGTATGTTGCATCTGTATGAGCGAATAGGCACAGAGGGAAATATCCTAAGGATATTGCAGCTGTTTACTGGGATAAAGAATATATAGATTTTTCTCACAGAATTGTTGTGGGTTTTTGTTGTTTTGTTTTGTTTTTAAAGCAATTTACATTATCTTGCTGTCTTGTAGTTTTCCTTCTTCTTATTGTCTGTTTTCATAGATTTTCTTTGACTGAGGACTTCCTATTCACCTTAAGAAAAAAAGCGCAATGTAGCAATGAATGATATACTTAGAGAAGATAAACTAAAACTGAAAATTAGAGTGAGTGAGAAATACATATGTAAAGAAAAAAGACAACAGAAATGTTCCCAGAGAATATACTAAACTGATTTTCTGAAAGCATTTATCCATTGATTTTTCTTTGTAGGATAAGTCATGGTCCTTTAACAGGACTTTTTCAGTTAACTGCCACTGACCAAGGCAGTAATGATGGAGAAGGAGCACAGACAAGTGGCAATTACTCGTCAAAGTCTATAGTGTTTATTTCACTTTGTATTTTCATGCCCTGCAGCTAATAATCTGCAAAGAATAATACTGTTTAGAAAAAGAAATTTCTGAAGAAGTTTGGAGAAGCAAATTTTAGCTGTATTTTTCTGGGTATAGGGATGTCATTAGTTATCTAATCATTCTAAAATGCACTTCTATCTGTCTGCATATCCTCTTGTTGTCTGTTGTACACCTAAAAGCCAATGCACATTAGGTAACTCAGAGAAGGTCCTGTCTTATCAGAAATACTTGATCAAAGGTGAGATTTGACAAGGGACTATAACCTGATAGAAAAGTATTAATAGAGAATGGAGTGGTTAAAGCCCAGTAATCTTTCAGTTCATCATAGTATTATATAAATAATTGAAAGCAATATACCATTCCTGTATTTTATCTAATGCAAAATTATGCCCTGAAGGATACTTAAAATTAATTTGTATACCCACTATGTCACCTCATAATGTTGCTTTCATGGGTCCATGTGTCCTTGTTTAACAGAACACACAATTATAAAATATTTCCTGGTATTCACAATTAATTTTCCTTTTCATAGCTTTATTTCAGAACTAACTATAACCTTCTGGCCTTCCAGTTAGCCATTATTTTGTTCTCCTTTGATTAGGTCTGCATAGATCAAGAAATCTTGCCTACAGTCACTCTCAGACACAGACTGATTTGTCGAAGCTGTGAATTCTCAGCTTTTCTTCACGTGAAGATGGATGCAAATATTCTTACTGAAATTTTCATTTGCTATGATTACATACATGCCTAGAATGTTATGTTTATTTCAGTATTATGTCTAAGCAAATAAGTAGCATAACCAGACAGAAAATGCCAACTGAAGTTTGAGAGCTGCCTGAGAATCTCATCTGAAGGAATATCTGAGGAAGCATAGACTGAATTTTTCCTAGATGCAGTGATTGGTTAGTTTTTAAAAGGCTTTATCTTCTTTTGTAACTGCAGTAAAATCTGATTCTAAAAACATGCCTGATTAAAGTTAGAAGTCTAATATTTCTGTTCATCGTCTGTTTCAGTAAGACAAATTGATTTATTTTGTTCTAAAATTTTGCTGAAATACAGAAAGTATGAATAATAATATTGCTTTTTAAATCTGTCTTATTTGAGGTCTCTATGCAATGGTCTCTGATCACTCCAGAATGGAACTATGGGTAATCATCTTACCTGCTCCAGAAAGGCACTAGGCTTCTTAATGTAAACAGTTTCAAGAAACACAGAAATGCTTTTTAAAAAAGAGGGCTTTTTCATACTGTAGTATTTCATACCTGCTGTTGCAAAAAGAACATTATTTATTTTCCCGTGGGAAATATTTATATATCATTAGGAGTTCACACTATTTCTTCCCTGCAGTAAAACTATGTGTCTAATTTGAAAAACAAGCTGAGCACATTAGTTGGTTAGGTTTTTTTGTTGGTTGTTTTTAACTGTCACTCTGAATATGGTGTGGTGTTCCCATGAATAGGAACTCTTGATCTTTTACAACTCAGAAAATTGTCAAATGTTCTGTATTTCGCTTTGATCCCTCCAACATAGCAGTCTGCATAGAATGAATACAGCAAATGATGGCCTCATGGTAATATCATCAAAGGACTACTGAGCTCTCCTCAGCAGACAAAATGCTGCTTGCTAGGGAAGGGTGTTAGATGCCGGTATCAGTGTGGAGTACACTAGGACTGAACAGGGAGACAAACAGTGAGTTCAGATGGGCATGTCAGCCCAGGGCAGGGTGTGAGAACCAGATGTGCAGAGCTGGAGCAGAGACAAACTCACTGAGTGGGAGGAGGAGGAAGGAAAGGTGATGTATAAGTGGAGAAGAAGGGAACAGGAGGAGTCATGGAAGATATATCTGAGTATGGAGGCAAAAGCAGAGGTGTGGAAGTAAGAAATGGGGTCATAAATCTGAGGAAGAGAATGAGTGAGTTGGCTCAGGAGTAGGAGATGGAAAGCAGCAGCCAATCTTACAGGGCTGGAGAGCCCAGAAAGCAGCCCAGAGCATCTGGGGGAGGCAGCAAATCAAGCAGGAGGAGGATGCTAGTAGAGAAACTCAAGTAACACAAAGTTTGGAAAGCACTAAGCTAGGTATCAGTGATATAGGTACACCCCAAAAGGGTAAATTGATCAATGGCTAAAGGAAAAGAAATGGTTTTTAATTTTTGAAAACTGAAATGGGAATATCATCATTTATGTCAAATGTTTTACTTTCTATTTGTGCTGTTTGAAAAACCTGGCAAAGTGATTTCCTCATCTGTTCCTCTGACTTAGTGCTGTTTTGAAATGAATGAATATTTTAATGAACTAATTTCTCTTTTAAATCATTAAATATATTCATGCTCGATAATGTGCATCAGTTCTTTCTGTGGGGGGAGATTATTACTAGAAATAATATAATGCATTAGAATGTAGATTTAGGCCATATTTCATTTTCTCCTGAGCTCCATGTTGTGCAAGTGTACAAAATAGATGTAGTCAAGGTAAAAATGTACAGAATCAGCTTGTGCCTGCAGGGGTCAGTGAAGAAGTTGCACAAATTCTACCCTTCTCAATCTGCTCTGATTTCATTTGCTTTGTAGAGCACAGTATGCTCTAACAGAACAAGCACACACATTTTGAATTTAACTCCCAGCGTTAATAATTCAGTACAAATTATAATAAGCTGATCTGCAAATGTACCCTTGAAAGTCAAAGGTAGACCTCTCTTTCACATTCAAGCTTCACAATCTAAATCTTACTGGAAAAGACTTATAAATCACTGAAACCTATGTTGTTATGATAAGAGTAAAACTCAACATGTGACCTTTTCTGTTTAATGAGGCAGCAGGCTGATGAAGAGAACATACAGTATAGGATCTTTTTCCAGAAAAGGATGTCTAGCAGTGTTGGTTTGTCTGAGCTTCATGTGGAATACTCTGCATGCATGAGGACTTAAAGATAGACCTCTAACTCTGGAAGATGATAAGTAACATTAGTCATGATGGAAAATGTATTTTTCCCTCAAAGAGAAAAACCTGAGGATCATTAGTTTTGTTTCAAATGCTTTCTCACTGCTAAGTGGGTTTTCCTTTAACTCCAGAGTTTCTGCAAAAGAAAAGTCTATGCCAGAAAATGTTCTGTCAGAAAATAATTTGTTTCTGACCAGCCTCTTGCCTGTTCAAGCCAACAATAAGTAACAGGAACTGAAATCTGGCCAAAGAGTTACACAGGTTTGTGGTTCCCACTGGGCAGCAGAGTGACTGAGATTGGCCAGCTCAGCTAAAGTCTGGATAAAATTAAACATTTAATTTCAAGTTAGCAAAGTAGAATGAAATATCTCAGTATTTCCACATGCATTTTTTATGTTGTCTTATGCATAGAACGGATGTAGCAATAACAATTATTTCATGTTTTGTTAAAATTATGTCAAATTCCACACTGATTTCTTTTTTTTGTAATCTCTGTATTAAATGTAAAACAATAAATCAGAAGGCAAATTGTTTCTAATATTCCCAAACACATGCACATTTTTAAAATAAAGAAAACATCTATACTCACGATAAGAAAATTACATTGGGCCCCAATATCCTTATCTTTACTGAAGTGCAGTTCTGAATATGAACTGATGCTGTGGTCCCAGGCTGTGAAGGGGGAGGCCTCTGTCCCATATCCAATAGATAATATGGTCACTTAAGCATCCTCCTTTGCTTTTTTCCTTTTTTTCAATAGCTTGGAGTTTGTGAACTATTTCAGTTCTGAGCTTCCTTTCAGCATTACCATTGGCTGGAAAATTGTTCCCTAATGAGTATTTTTGCAATTTATTCTTCCTGCCCAAGTGTTACACTTTACAGCTGTCTTTATCAAGTAACATCTTTTTTTTTCTTTTTTCTTTCCTGGATTATTTTCTCAGATTGTCAATATCTTTTTGAATTGTAAACCTGTCCTGCAACATACTTGCAACCCTTCTCTCCTTAGAGATGTTTGTGAGTTAAATAAATGTATTTTCTATGCCTTCATGCAGTTTGGTAACATTTTTTATAATCAAGGTGTATGTCAATGTAATTTATTGTAGTCCTTTAGAAAAGAAGACCAAAAAAAATTAAAAATAAAAATTAAAAAAAAAACAATTAATAAAAAGAAACAAGGTAAGTTATTATTTTGGAAGTAATGTAGTCAGATCATCAGCAACACCTATTTTAAACTGAGAAATAATTTTTCAGGACCCTCAATTCCCTCTAAGCCTTTCTGTTGTTTCCCAGATCAGTAGAGAATAGGGAGTTCCCAAGTTAATTTGCTGTGTTCCCACATAGACAAAGGCCCATTCTTGGTTGTCTCACACAAATATGCAATAACGAATAGAAATTGTGATGCTAATAGCAAGTAAACTGTCTCAAAAAAGAAATTTGCTTGTCTTCAATTCCAGAAATACAGAGAGATTTGTTTACCTGAGACACAGATTTTCTGATTCTTAAGAATGAATCTAATAATTTAAAGCCTTTGGGCGCAAACTCCAATGCACTAGATTTTACCAAATGCTCTCTGTCTCATGTGACTTACATTCAGCTTGCTTAGACAACGGAAATTAGAGGGACTTAATGGATCCAAACCCAATATACAATCAATGCCAGAGGACATTTCTTCCTTTTCTAGGAGAGATTCATTGACTAATGAGGGAGCCAGGATAGCTGGTATTAAAAAGTGGGTGGTCACTGCTAGCTGAAATAAATCTTACCATACCATATCTCTATGCATATTCTCCTGTCATAATGTATTTCTAAATCCATGGGTTCTTAGATCTGCCACTAGATAGAATACAGCAGTGATTTTCAAGCCTCAGTTCCTTTGGTACTAATGGAGAAGTGGATTGATAGTATAGCAAATAAATTAAATTAATTATGTAGGAGGCAGTGAAATATGACTAAATGCATTGGGATCCTGTTGTTCCTGATGATACATCTGAATCATTCGCATCTTCTGAGCTGTTAAGTTTCCTGGTGAATACACTTCTATGACACAGTTCAGTTCAAAACTACCTACAAAGAAGTATATGTTTGTGTAAATCTAATTTAGAAAACATTAGCAATTATTGTGGAAACCTTGTTTTATATTTAGATTGTTATAATTTGTGCAACTTATAATTCTTTTGGACGGGGTCTGTATTTGTTTTATGGGACTTCTGGGACTATAAGAACTGTAATATAACTGTTGCTAGCCTTTGTTTTTGTATTACAGGTAGGTAATAGCTATGAAAGGAGGTTTCATATACTCCAAGCAAGTCTCTAAAAAAAAAACCAACAACAAACAAAACCCAAACAAACAACCAAACAAAACAAACAAACCAACCAAACAAACAAAAAAAAACCAACCAAAAAAAACCACCACCAAAAAGTGCAGATGAACTATCAATAACTCACACCAGAAACACTTGATCTTAGTGCTGTCATTCTTTGACTTACTTAATTGTGTCACCATCTGTAATATTGAAACAAAACCTTGAATGCAAACTGAATAATTGGTAATGGGCAGTTTTTACAGACCACTAGAACTCTTTGATTTCAGATTTTTCCCTGTGTGAGACTCTTCCATCTCTCATGGCTCCTCCTGCACACTTTTAGAATAGACTTCTGACCTAGCAGGTGTTCCTTGGATGCTTTTCAGTTCCATGGGATGCATACTTCTATGGGTGCTAACAATTTGCCTCTTACAGGCCATCTAGTAATTAAAAAAAACCCAACCCAAACCAAAACAGTGTCCTTTGCTTAAGGAAATAGGAATTTAATGAAACACTATAAAGAGATTTGCATACAATTTTCAGAGTCTCTTTTCTCATCACTCAAATGTTCTTTGGACAGAATCTTCTTGTCTTGGGTGTGACTACTCTGGATTAGGGACTTCCACCTTTGTTCATAGCCATGGCTGCTCTTTTCTGAAACCACTATAGTCTTCTTGGGTCTTTTCTCTGAGATTATATCAAGTTTTCACCCTGCCTCTGCTTTAAAAGACAGGTTTCTACAGATTTTTTTTCTCCTTTGTGTGTGTGTGTGTGATTTCATCCATTTTGTCATCCTAATGTGTTTTCAGTCAGATGGGCACATAATGATTTTTTTTTTTTTATCCTCTGTTGCTCCTGCACTTGTAAAAATCCAACTTGACCCTATTGGCAGTGTTTTTTACCAGTGCACACTGATGGATTCAAAAGAGCAAATAATTCTTCAGCTTTATAAAGACAAACAGTAAAATTTAAAACAGTTGCTTGCAGCAAAGACCCAAGAAGCAGATGGTGAAGGCACTGGGAACCTCTGAGAGACTGGCAAAGAAAGAGTTTAATAGTTTGCTTCTGCAAAACTGCTTTCAGGTAGGTTTTTCCTGAAAGAATTTTCTCAGCTGATTAAGGTTACTTCTTGGCTACAAAAGCATTGTGGTAAGGTTCAGGTAGAATAAAGCTCCTAAACATTTCTCTGATTTCTAAAAGCCATCATAATTATTTATAATGTGCCACATTATTATATTCCTTATCATATAAACGGATGCTATTTTAGAGCAGTAACTGACAACAAAGTCATTTAAATTCTGTTATTTCTCACCCATCTGTGTGGATCATGCTTGCGCTAAATATGAAGAAATTTATAGATCTAGAATAATTTTTCTGTAGACGTTTCAATTCTTTATTCAATTTTTGAACCTATAACATTTTCTGCTAGCTACACAGATTCATAGTCCTTTTTTTGCTGATATTCATCTAACTCTGAAGGGCAATTATATTTTATTTCCTTGCTGTTTGCAAGTGTAGAAAGTCTTTATTGACCTTAGTGTGATAAAAACCTATCTGTGGTACAGTAACCAATAAATCTTGGAGTTGAAATATGTCTGCTTTAATCTTCTCTATAATCAATTAAGCTTTGAGGTTAGAATTGCTAAGATTTAACTCATCCAGCTGTTTGCAGAAGTCTTCAAGCTGTCTTTTCTGAGGAATTGGTTATGATACTAGGATGCATTAGTAGAAGAGTAAATCTATACACTAGTTCTAAATTTAGGCACAATTTATAAAATTATGGTTGAAGTATATAGTCAGGTAATGTATTATGTCTGCTTTTTTTTTTTGGTCAAAAGTCAATAGTTTGTAAGGCTTAAGAATATAAGTGATTTCTAGTTTGTACATAAAATTGGTATACATATATTACTAAACTTGTAATATGAACTTGTTTTTTGGTTTTTTTTTTTTTTTTTTAGCAATTATTTTTAATATGAATAATGACTCCTACATTAATCAGACTGTTGATTTAAAAGGTTGTTTCCAGATGCCATGTAGTAAAACAGTTCCTGCTACTACTCCCACTTGTGTTATTTTTTACTTTTCTTTTTTTCCCTGTAACTAATCCTCAGAAATTAAACTGTCTGGCACTCCCTCAGAAATAACACTTAAGACTGCAGATGCTGTTTTGTCATCAAGACACTTAATCTCAGAGCCTCAGGAAAATAGGAAACATTTCCTCAAAATGGTAAATGTGATGATATAATTGATTTAGCCATTCAGGGAAAGCACCCATGAGCTAGATAAAACCATGGAATTAAAAGAACCCCAGAGCCTATGGAGAACATTGTTCCCAAGGGCCTTATGAAACACTGCTGGAGGAGGCATTAGCCAAAATGGCTACCAACATCATGGCAAGTTCAGCAGTGGCAAGACTCAAATCCTCAAAGGTCTTAATGCAATGGTGTCAGTCCTCTCTGTGCAAGCTTATTGCTTGTGACTCCTGCTAGGGCTAAGTGGAATGGCTGTGATAGAACCTCTGTCAGCAGACAGCAGCCTTGAATGTTACTCACTTTCCCCACATACCTTAAATCTCCTTTTCGATCCCTTCCTCTCTTTTTGATCACAAGCCCTGGCTTTTGTGAGGTGATGTTACATTCTATCACACCGTTTGTGCTGTGCATTCATTGAGCTGAGCTGTGTGGAGTGGAAATGTTTCTTTCTGATGAGCTAGTCCCTCACAAGTTTCCTGTATGTGTTTCAAAACCAGAATAAGAAGAGTTCTTTTCTTGTCTGTCTTCTCCATTTGTTTTTTGTTGGTTTGGTTGTTTTTTTTCCCCTCAGGTCCAGCCAAAACAGAGCAGAGGATGCTGCTACCATGGGGAATAACCTTCTCTTTCCCTGTGAAATATGAAAGCATTCTGGATGTTCATTTTTTCCACCCTCCATACAAGCCAGACTTTGTCAAGCCTGAGCAATAAACAGCATCTCCTGTTTTTAGAACAAGGTAGTATTTCTTTTTTTCCTGACTGAGTGGCTTTTCATCAGAAAGAAAAGTTCCATTTAAACTAAAACGCTTTTGTGGCAATATATTAGTTTCATGAAAACTCTAGTGGGAAAGGCTGAAAAAAACCAGCAAGGCCCTTCTTCCTGCAGGCAGTCAGGAGCGTAGGGTTATGGCACTTACCTGACTTGCAGGAAGCACAGTACCAGCTTCATGCTTTGCCTGATTTAGAAGAGAGACTGGAACCAAAGTTTTCCAGCATTCTGGGTCATGACCTTAGTGTCAGGCTGTTCATGGACTATTTCTTGGAGCCTCACAGAATTTTTCTAAGACCTTTACATGGTCCTAGTTTTATCTTGAACAAAAAATTAGTCTATTTTGCTGCTTGCTCTAGCATTGTATCTCATCAATGAAAAGCACCGAGAACTGTGAATTGCTGAGAAACATAAACTCACAAGTTGATTATTTCTGTACGCATTTTCTGAATTTAATTTCTACAGACAGAAACACTGGAGGGGGGGACATAGTGGATCACAAAGTCAAGGGAGGAGTAAAATGAAGAAGAAACAATTTGAGGTAGAAAACAACACTGCAGTCTTAAAACCTGCTGATGTGGTGCCACTTACTTCCCACTCCAGACTAATTCTGTCTCTCTACTGGCAGAAGCAGATACCTTCCTCAATAAAACTCCCACTGACTCCTGGGTCACTTTTCATCTGGTGCATTTAACCAGCTTGGTTTATCATTCAGCTGCATGCAGGCTTGAACCAGTTCTCTAAGGGCAGCAATACACAGATAATAAAGGAGTTGCAGTCCTCCCCTTTCTTCAACAATATTATGCATGTAAACTTAAACTGATTATGAAACAACAGCAGAAAGCTCTAGAGGAGATCTGTTACAGTTTAAATAATTTGTCTATCAAGTACATCACTTTAGAGACTCAAAATGAAATCCTAGCTCTAGTGAGAAACTCAGTGGACTCTTGGTAAGAATTTCAGTAAAGTCAGGGATTCAAAGGCATTGATTTGAAGAGGTTTCAGCCTTACCTGACAAAACCTGTCTGCATAGAGCTGTTCCTGTGTGCAGTCTCAAAAGTGTTCCAGACGGTAAGTCTATACCAACATAGAATCAGGAATCAACAAAGATTGAATTTAAGAGCAATAAAAATCACACAGGAACAAAGTAGAGACTAGCATGAGATTATATGATCCTGCTCTGGCAGGGGGGTTGGACTCAAAGAGGTCCCTTCCATCTCCTGACACCCTGTGTGATACCCTGTGTGTGTATGATGAGTAGGAACTAGCTGTTAAGGTTACATTGCTGCCTCCTTTTGTTTTTCAAATGTATAACTCCTTACCTTGGTTTCTAGAACATGCCATAGGTTTATCTTGCTGAATTTTGCCTAGGATAGTAAGTATTCTTTGTGTACTATGAACAGAGTTCTGTGTTGGAGAGGAGTATATCTTATGTAAAAGGCACAGAAAATCAAAAAGGTATATGCTAGTGGGGAAATACAGTAGTGGAAATAGCACTTATTACTTTTCAGAAACAATTGGGAAAAAACCCACAAACTTCTTTTCTCTGTTGAAACTTGACCACTCATAAGGTTTCTATAGTTGCACAGTAAATTGCAATTTTATTTTTTGTGACAGGTGTGAATATATGCTCTACTCAGGAAAAGAATGTAATAAAATTATTAGTGTATGCTCAGAGTAAATTTCATGTTTGATTTTAAAAGGGTATACATAATAATAATGACATTAAGTGCATGTTTATTTTTACAGGCAAAATTAGAAACAGATGGACTCTCTCTATACTTATCTGTATGTGAAGATTGTATTGTGGTTACTTAGCAGGTCAATGAACTTCTCCTGTGTGTCCTGTTACTCTGTGACCAAGGTGCCTCACACTGCAGTTAGGAAGCAGGTGACACAGGTAGCACAGACTTCTTCCTCTCTGTGTTGACAGAAACACTGGGCACAGAAATCTTTCTTCTTGTTGACAGACATCTTCAGTTAGTCTAAATATTAGATCAATTTATAAACTAAAAATAATACATAGATGGAGAAGATGTCATTTTCAAGCTGGTTTTTTTTTTTTTTTTTTTTTTTTTCTGAAATAGCTAAAATACCTCATTTGAGAGCAAAAACTTAAAGCTCATTAAGTAGTATATTTAAAGGGTGTGTTCTAGTTGAGTTTTGAGAAATTTTCTGGCAGTATATTTTTCTCCTGGTAAATACTGATTTGAAATTGTGATTGTTTGGATATATTTTTTTTTTAGGAGAAAAGAAACCAAACAGATCCTACTTCACTGTGAAATGGCTTTTTAGAGTTATATCTTATAACATTTAATCTGATAAAAAGTTTCATTACAATTCCAGTAGATCTGCAATATTCTGTGATGGAGGTGTAAGAACAGTGGCTAGTTTTCATGGGAAATCTCTAAAACCTTTGTTAATTTTTCCTCTTATTCCACAGGGGAGGAGAACTACTTTAAATCACAAACTTTCAGTATCTTCAAACCTGTTTATACACCACTGTGTATGTGAGGTGAATTGTAGGAGATAAAAATTCAAAGTCAACCCTACCTTGTAATTTGACTGGCTTGTCACAACAAAACCTTCTTTTCCCCTTTTTTTGTTATTTCTTCTTTTTCTTTTTTTTTTTTCTTTTTTTTTTTTTTTTAATGAACATATTCTCACAGAACTAATTTGAACCTGTTTTTCAGAGTCTGGCTCATTCTACTGACTTTGAGAGACATTAGATCTGGCTACTAGTTAACACTGCACATTGGCCAGCATTCCTGATACTCAAGGGTTTGTATGTATATATTTCATTTTCCAACAGCTACCGGTAGTTGGCTGATCTCATTTCAATGCATAATTATAAAACCAGAAAAGTAGCACATTTCTTAGCTGGATAGACATGTTGCTATTTATGGTTTTTTAGTCATGTATATTTATGAGCTTCTAAAATTGTCCAGTTTCAGATCTTCTTTAGTGTCCAAATCTCATGAATTATAAAATAAATGTTTTAATATACATGATTATTAACTGTACATAAGAAAAATGACAAGTAATATTATGACTAATTTCCTATGGGAACTGATAAATTGCCTGTATATTTCTTGTGGAAACCTCTGACTTCATGATTTTATGATTCCCAAGCAGAATATTAGTAACTTTGACAAATAAGGCAAAACATGTTAGACACTTTTAAATCCCATTTACTTGCCATTTTGAGAGCTTGGTCTTCATTAACATAAAATACAAACATATTATTTCTTTGCAACAAATAAGGTAATTGACCTGTCACTTAAAAAAATATAAAAATCTCCTTGCTATTATTTCCACATTTTTCTTGTTTTCATTTATAGACTGTTTAATATGCCTCGCTTCCGTGCATTTCATATAGGCTCATCTTTAGCTCAGGCCTGCAATAGCATCATTTGATTAGGGGAAATTGATAAATAGCTTCTAACACCCCACTTCACTCTCTGTTCAACTTTTCTGGGCTTATTTATCATGCCTTTGAAAATACTGGCTACATATAAGCATCTTAAATGCTAAACCCAACAACAAACCAATGGTTACAATACAATACAATACTCGCCGAGGAGCCCAGCTCCAGTCAGGTCAGTCTGAAAAAGACTAGAAAAGGGAATGGCAGCAAAAAGGGCTGGCAAGGGGCTCGTCTGGAGGTTTTTCAAAGTCGGGAAAGGCCGAGAAAAGCGTCTGGGCTGTGTTGGGGGTCGGCGGCTGCTGGGGTGGCCCGGGCGGAGCAGCAGCACCGGCGGCAGCTCAGAACGAGGCGTTAACACGCCGATGGCCTCTCGCCGAGGCCATGCTCGTCATAAAAGAACCGTGGGGGAGGGCTGAGCAGTGCCCCCCGGATGAGCGAAGCGGGCAGACAGGGCACAGCAGCTTGTACGTGAGCGCACTTACTCCCCGAGGAACCAGCTCCAGCGTGGTGCGTCCGCAAGGGGGAGAAGTAATCGCGACTAAAAGAGTCAGCAAAGGGCTCTTCTGGAAGCCGAGAGGGCGGCGCTCCCGTGCAGAGGGCGGGCAGCTGGGGTGGCCACACCCCCGCGATCCAGCGCTGCCCTTTGCAAGGGCCGCTCCGGGGTGGGCCGCGGTAGGTGGCGAAAGCGCCGGGCGCTGAAGCTCCACGGCGGTTGGGACGGCATCGCGATCGCGGCAACTCATCCACTGCAGTGAGAGCACTGAAACCTCCTTGTAGCCCAAGGGATGAGGGGAAGGGCTCCACCAAAATGGTGGTTACTTGCTTCAGGGCTAAAACCACCGCTTCTTCCGAGAAGCCACTGTAATGTCTGAGGGATCCACCCAGACAAAACAGATACCAAAGGAGACCCCAACCCAGGCAGTAGCTGCAGGGATTGCCCCAACTGTGCTCCTCCTGAACAGGGAAGTTCTTGTGCAAGGCATGTGCAGGTTGATGGCTCGTTACACATCAGGTGGCAGGTTTACGAGAAACCGTCGAAAGGCTGTGCAATGTCGGTAGAGCTGAGATGGAGGTAGACAGGGTGTTTCACAAGCACGTGCCTCTCAAGGACAACACGGTGAATGAGGCACCTTGGACACTGCTGATCCATAAAAGCAGGGCTCCCCTTCAGTCTCCACTTCCCACAATTACAACCCCAAGAGATTTTAACAACCACAGAATGCCACAAACAATGGCTGCCAGAAGTAACTGTTAAAGCAGCCCATGGTAAACACTGCAAAAAGAAACGGCGAGTACTCTTGAGTGCGACTCTGTTAAAGGGCACTGAGGCACCATCTGCTGACCTGTCACATGGTCTGCTGCCTTCTGGGAGCTAACACGTTATTGACAGGGTGCCTCAACTGATCAAAAACATGGACTGCTATCACCTGCTAGTCTTTCATGTCGGTATGAATAACATAGCAAACCAGAAGCTGATCAGAATCAAGGAGGACTATAAAGCCCTAGGGGTACAGGTAAAAGAAAGCACAAGTTCTCTTTTCCTCAGCTTTCATACAACTGTAATGTTATCACAGACAGCTACATACTGGTCAGGAAATACAGGTCAGCAAGGTGGGGTGGTAGAGTAGCTATTTATGTGAAAAAGCACCTGGAATGCATATAGATCTGCTTAGGAGAGGATGAAGAACCTGATGAGAGCTTATGGGTAAGAATTAAGGGTCAGGCTAATATGGGTGACACTGTTGTGGGTGTTTACTGCAGGCCACCTATACCGGATGAGGAGGTTGATGAGGGGTTTTACAGACAGGTGAAATCAGCCTCACAATCACAGGCCTGGGTCCTCATGGGGGACTTCAACCACCCCAATATTTGCTGGAAAACTGACACAGCTAGGCACATTCAGGAGATGCCTGCAGAACATTGAGGATAACTTTCTGATACAAGTGGTAGAAGAACCTACGAGATGGGGTGCACTGCTTGATTTTGTATTAACAACCAAAGAATTTGTTGGGGATATGAAGGTTGGGGGCAACCTTGTCTGTAGTGACCATGAGATGGTGGAGTTCAGTATCCTGTGTGAAATAAGTAATAACTAGCATCACAACTCTAGACTTCAGAAGAAGTATGTGTAACCACTTTAAAGATCTACTTGGTGGAATACCCTGGGTCAGGGCTTTAGAAGGTGGGGTGTCCATGAGAGCTGGTCAATATTCAAACACTACTTCTCCCAAGCTCAGGATTCGTGCATCCCTAAGAGTAAGAAATCAAGCAGAGGAGGCAGGACACCTGCATGGATGGGTAAGGGTCTTCTGGAAAAAATGAAATGGGAGAAGGAAATTTACAGAATGTGGAAAACAAGACTGGCCACTTGGGAGGAATATTGCAATGTTGTCAGAGAATGCAGGGATGCAAGGCAGAAAGCTAAGGCCCACCTGGAACTAAGTCTGGCAAGAGGCATCAAAGACAACAAGAAAGATTTTTTCCAGTATATCAGTAGAAAAAGGAAGACTAGGGAAAATGTGGGCCCACTGATGAATGAGGCAGGCGCCCTAGTGGCGGATGATACAGAGAAGGTAGAGTTATTGAATGCTGCCATTGCTTCAGTCTTCACTGCTAAAACCAGGTCACATGAATCCTGAACCCTGGAGGTAAGAGAAGAGGTTGGAGAGAGGAAGACTTTCCCTTGGTAGAGGAGGACCAGATTAGAAACCACTTAGCCAAACTAAACATCCATAAATCCATGTTCCCCTATGGGATGCACCCAAGAGTGCTGAGAGAGCTGGCAGGTGTTATTGCTGTGTCACTCTCTGTCATCTTTGAAGGGTCATGGAGTACAGAAGTGCCTGAGAACTGGAGGAAGGCCAGTCTCACTCCAGTCTTTAAGAAGGTCAAGAAGGATGACCCAGGAAACTACAGACTGGTTAATCTCACCTCCATTCCTGGAAAGGTGATGGAACAAATTGTTCCAGATGTCATCTCAGAATATGTGGAAAAAAGAAAGTTATTGGGAGAGGTCAGCATGAATTCCTCAAGGGGAAATCATGCATGACCAATCTGATAGCCTTCTGTGATGTCATAACTCTCTGGCTAGATGAGGGAAGAGCAGTCGATGTCATCTACCTTGACTTCAGCAGGCTTTTGACACTGTCTCCCATAAAATCCTCATTAGGAATCTCATGAAGTGTGGGTTAGATGAGTGAACAGTGAGGTGGATTGAGTGACAGAGCTCAGAGGGTTGTCTTCAGTGGCGCATGGTTGCGTTGGAGGCCTGTAACCAGTGGTGTTCCACAGGTGTCAGCACTGGGTCTGGTCTTATTTAACATTCTTCAGTTATCTAGGTGAGGGTACAGGGTATATCCTCAGCAAGTTTGCTGATGATACAAAACTGGGAGGAGTGACTAACACACCAGAGGGCTGTGCTGCCGTCCAGCATGACCTGGACAGGCTGGAGTGTTGGGCAGAGTAGAATTTAACGAAGTTCAACAAGGGCAAATGTAGGACCCTGCACCTGGGGAGGAGCAACCCCACGCATCAATAGAGATTAAGGGTAGACCTGCTGGAAAGCAACCCTGAGGAGAAGGGTCTTGGAGTCCTGGTAGACAGTAAACTTACTGTCATGAGCCAACAATGTGCCTTCATGGCCAGGAAGTCAAATGGTATCCTGGCATGCATAATGAAGAGTTTAGGCAGTAGGTCAAGGGAGGTCATCCTCCTCCTCTATTCTGCCCTCATGAGGCCACATCTGGAATACTGTGTCCAGTTCTGGGCTCCCACTTCAAGAGAGACAGGGAACTACTGAAGAATGTCCAGTGGAAGGCAATGAAGATGACTGGGAGACTGGAACATCTCTCTTACAAGGAAAGGCTGAAAGAGCCTGGAGAAGACTAAGAGGAGACCTTACCAATGTCTATAAGGGTGGGTACAAGAATGGTGGTGCTGGGATCTTTTCAGTGGTGCAAAGGGCAATGGACACAAGCTGGAACACAGGAGGTTCCATCTAAATATGAGGAAAAACTTCTTTACTGTGAGGGTGATGAAGCACTGGAACAGGCTGCCCAGGAAGGCTGTGGTCTTCTTCTCTGATGATACTCAAAACCTGCTTGGATGCAATCCTGTGTAATGTGCTCTAGCCAAACCTGCTTTGGGGGGGGAAGGGGCATGGGGGTGGTGGACTAGTTGATCTCTAGAGGTCCCAACTCCAACCATTCTGTGATTAAAACATAGGATGAAAGGGAGGACAAGAAGTGTGGTAGACTGATGGTGGACCACATCATGGGAGAGAAGGGTATGACAGCCATGGGAAGTGAAGCAGGGACTGGAAGGAGAGCCATCATGGGGAAAAAGGGTACTGGAGGTCATGATGTGGAGCTCTGCTTAAGGATGCGGTTGGGGATGGGAGGATGTAAAATCAGTGGAAACTTTCAAGGTCCAAAGAAAATAACATTTGATCAGGGTGTGAATTGTTACATAGAGCATTACAGTAGTAAGAGCCTCAGATGAGTGGCAGGTGAAGAAGATTTTCTTTTTTACTTGTAAAAAGATTGTTAGACAGTTGAAAAACAAGCTTAAAAACTCACTGCTGCTGAATGGGAGTTAAAGTGGTATTTTAAGCAAGACATTCTTTAGCACATGTGGTAAATATAATGGCACAGAGATCACACCCTGTGAACTTCCAGCCCCACAATCTCTAGATTATCATCCAAAATATTATGAAGAACATTAATAATTGTAATATTCTTAAGCGGTTTTGGATAAGGAGAAGGTTCTGCTCTGATGGCAATTGTATTTGGAGAGATTTGAATAAATTGCTAAGATTAAGTCTTGCTCCTGTTTCAACAGGGAAGATCTACCTTCTCTGATTAAACTGAACTGTTAAGGCATTTTCACATTTTATAGAATATACAAAGGTTTCGGGTAATTTGATGTAAAATACTTGCAAGTAAGAGCAATCTGCGAAGTGCTTCCTTGTCAAAACTTTGATTGCTTGTGGTATGGAAGGAAATACAGATAAACACAATTTAGACATCATTAAACTGGGCAACAAAGAGCAGTAGAGTTTGTGTTTAACATTGCACTGCTGCATTGTCATGTACACTATGGTCCCCTAAATTAATCATAGTGCAATGACAGTGGTATAATGGTTAGGGATCCACATAGTAATAAATCTGCTTCTAAAAGGTTGCTATAAAAAAAAAAAATCTGCAGTGAGTTTATTTAATTGCCTCCAAATTATATGTGGGAAAAATAGCATTAAAACCAGTTGCTTTTTTTATAGTATTGTGGGTTGCATGTCTGAGAGAGGCTTTAGCAACCTGGGCTTGCAAGTGAAGAAATGATTGTGAAAGCAGTGACAGCTGCAAACATGAATGTTTAGCTTGTCATGATCCTATCTTTACTGAAGAGCTATATTTTAAAAATGTCTGCAGTTGACTGGAAACTTGTGTTACAGCAATCAATTACTCTTACTGAAGCACTCTCCAGTAAAGCATATGTTGAATAAATTGTAGGCTTAAGTTAGTCTGAATACAGACTAGAAATTTTAAGGTTTAAAGTTCTATTAAAATTCTAACAGTATTTTACAATCTGTCATCTTTGGTAATCATAAAGCAAAGGCAATTTTAAAATAGATTTGAATCTCAATGTATACTTAAATATTGGAGGTGGGGTTTTTGTTTTGGTTTGGGTTTTTTTGTTATTTGTTTGGTTTTGGTTGGTTGTTTTGGTTTGGTTTGGTTTGGTTTTTGTTTTGTTTTGTTTTAAGGCAAAGCAATATATATCCAGACATTTTCACAAGCTCACTTAGAAACTTGTGAGTATGCCAGAGTCCAAAGAGCATTGTGCTCACCTGAAATACTCATCTTGATTCAGTAATTCTAAGGATAGCCCATACGATTTTAAACATGTTTCACAGTACTGTTCTATGCCATAAGATAAATGGTCCTTAGAAGTTCCACACATCACAGAAAAAGCATTTCTGTGAGATAAATGTAAACATTTAATATAGTATAATTCACAGTTTTCTAAGGTGCAAAACACAATCAAGTGAAGTTTATTTATATATCAGATCATTTCTTGTAGCAGTTTCTACTAATAACTGGGCAATTTACATACGCAGAATCAAGGAAAGAACCTAAAATATGAACTCTGTTTCTTTGGCTCTAGTGTCATATTCCTACTGCATTTGCTGAGACCTCATTATATCATCTGGTTGAACAATATAACTCTTCTGTCTTCCTTTGAGATGTTTCTATGGGTAAATTGTAGATCTCAGAGGTTTTTTATTTTAGTCTCTTCTATAAGTAAAATAACTTCTTTAATGTCAGCTGGAAGAAAATAACTGGTTATTAAGGCATTAATGATTGAGTCTGACATGGGAGAAAAGTACACATAAAAGTCTTTAATTAGGCATGTCTCTTGGTTTTGTGTGACTGACTCACTGCAGGTTTATGATATAATTGGGTTGATTTTCAATCTTGTTTTGGGAACACCTGTGATGCGGAAAAATTTCTTTCCCGAATCTAGTGCACAAGTTAAAATGCACAGAATTGCTCTCCCCACTATTAGCTAAATTTTCTGGCATGGACACATGTTAAATACTGTAAATGTTGGGGAAGTTTCTGGGCTTGTGAAGTGTTAATGGTGAGTTCTGTCCCAGCTTTGATTGAGAGTGAAATGGCCTTTTGGGAGCACTGCAGACAGAGAGTTTCCACACAGCCTGCTCAGAGATGACTGTAGCTATTCTGCCTGAACCTAAAACTGAGGGTCTGACAGCATGATTTTAGTTACTGTCAGGTTTGAGTAGGTAAAAGGTTTTAATTCAGGCACTGAATTTACATTTTGAGGGAAATTATATTTCCAAACTTTGTATCTGGCTCTGAATAACTAAAGAATTCTCTAGAATTTCTTAAAAAAAAAATTAAAAAAATAAAAAAAATAAAAAGACTGGGAGTTTCTCAGTTATAATGTTCTGTTTCTTAGAAGTTTAAAATCATTGTTCTATAGAGCAGCTGAGCCTCTCTTACTCTCTGTGCATATGCTTTTTACTTTCAGAAAATCCAGGCAATTCAACTTAGTTTTGGAGTGAAGGAGGATTTAAGAGGACTACATTGTATTTGATTCCTTGAGGGTACCATGGTTTGCTGTAGACCAAGATTAGTTACAGTTACTATGGCTGAGATGAATAGAGGTTTGTTCTTAGCTGTGCTAGCTTGGCAGCCAGTGTGAGCTGTAATAATGAGTTTGAGAAGTAATTTGGGACTATCTAGTTTGTCTTGGCTTTCTCAAAGAAAGCAGCTGTGTCGATGAACCCAGTGAACAAGCATGAAACTTGAAGAGAAGCTCCTGTTTAGAATAAAAATCTGTCAACCAAACACCATCCTGTTCCTTCCTTTTGAATCATGTATGTGTGTCACTTCAGTTCTGTAATCCACAGTACCAACTGCCCATTACCAGTCACAGACATGCAAATTGTGCCACTGTTAAAGGATGTTTTATTTTTGTCATCCCACCTGTAGTTGCACAGCTGGTGACATCTCACCTTAAATCACATATGTCAAGGCATTATCACAGTATGTCAGGAAGATGCAAATGTTTTAGAGGAAGTGAGAGTGGGCACCAAGGCATGTGTGCTAAAAATTGCATCTAATACAGCGGGGGAAAAGATATGAACAACACCAGAGGACAGACAAACCAGCAAAGCCAGAGATGGTCTCAGAAACCTTCATCCCACACATTCATATATAAAATTAATTTTTTTAAATTAATTAAGGCTGCCATAACAGAATAGCAGTAGGTATGTGATATTCAAGTTACTGGACAGTGAGTATGAAAGGCCTCTATTGTCAGTGGTTCCCATAAAAAAAATTAACCACCCTGTAAAGGCATAATACACTTTTTCCAAGGGAATGCATAAATAGATTTGTTCAAAAGCTTGAAACAAACTGCTGGTTCACATTCTTCAATAGATAGATGTCTCGACAGAAGGCACAAAAACTGCTGTGGTAGATGTTGAAATATTCTGGGAGACAGTGAGATGATTACCTTTCCTGAAGTGCAAGGAAAGGTCAGAGCTGCATACCTTAAGTGGAGACACTGTCAGTCAATGGTCTGGGTGAGCAGTTGTGAACTGAGTCGCTTCAGCTGTGCTTCATCCCATGTGTAAGAACCAGGTACTGTGAGGGCTAGGTTGACTAGCCTGAAAAGTCAAACTCTTCTACTGAAAAAGGATGATATGATTATCAGGGGAAGAAAACTTTTCCCGTTCTGTTTCTTCTGGGCAGGCTTAAACTTGCGATGCCTGACTCCTTTTTAAATCTTTGTATGTGACCTTTTCCTTCTTTGTCTTCAGGGGCTAAAATCCGAAAACTATACTGCAGGTACCAATTCATCAGAATTTTGGAAGACTAATGGCAAAGCCACATTCTGAGAAAAACAGTTCTCCTGGGTCACAGTCTGCAACCATAAGGTGTCTTAGTTGTCACAGCTAGAGAATCTTGCTGGTCCCATGAATATAGCTGGTGATCTTCAGTATTTATACTCCAGAACCCCCTAGATCCTGCCCCCGAGAAAGTGAACTATTGTTGCTGTGTTCACTGAAAGCTCTGTGAGGATCTTCCTCTTCAAGGAAGAGCAGAGAGGATTATGGATTTCACAAGTGATACATTATGTTCAGATTTCTATTTGATTTTTTTTTTTTCTTTTTGAAATACACATTTGTCCTCTTTCTGGCATCTACAACAAATTTCTTCAAAGTAGGAAACTCTTTTACCTGATCTGGCATGCCTAAAAGAAAACCCAAACTTTTCCTACTTTTTTCTTCTGGTGCATACAAGTTATAATTTGCAAAACAATCACATGGTGTACTGCCAAGTCAATCAAACTTTTAAAAATTAGATTTAATTTAAATAGTGCTTGCTTAAATCCTGTGTTTACACAGGCCTACACATCTATGTTCTCAATGAAATGAATAGTTGTCAAAAGAACAAAACATGTATTATCTGTTCTTTACACTGACTTGAGCAATAATGAATAGCATTACAAAGGAAGACTCAAGCAGATATGACAGACTTGGTATTTTGTTCTTTAAAAATCACATTAGTAATGTTGGATATGAATTAAAACATGGTAGAGTTATGTGGAGGGAATCAGATGTCTAGCAGAATTAGAATCACCCATTTTAATTCATCTTTTTTTGCCATAACGTTGAGATAAGAGGTGGGCACAGAGGAGGATTTCCTTGTCATGAAATGAGGTTTTTTATGAAAACAAAATATATTTTAAATTGTCAGAAAGATTCAACCATGAAAGAAGATTTTAAATATGTGGCTAAATAATTTTGTATTTTCCAAAACAATTTCTCCAGAGAGAATAATTTCTCTCAGGAATACCATAGGATAAGCATGTCCCACTTCAATGTACTACCACCACCCAAACTTTGCAGACCCTTTTGCCTGATCCACAGGCTCACGAAGTCAGACAGGGATTTTCTATTACCCCTTGTGATGTTCTCACTGATATTTCCAATTCCGAGCTGGCTTCTGTCTGTACTTATTGCTAATGAATCCTATGCTGCATTATAGTGCTAACTACTTTTGCTTATGCATCAGAATCCCTAAAATTTTATTTTAAAAAGAATTTCCAAAGACAAGCTTATCTTAATGGTGATATTTCTTTGGGAATATTTTTCTTCAGTGATGTATATTACATTTTTAAAGGATATGTATTTTTCTTCCACCTAATAACAATGATCTGATGTAATGTTTTTTTGCCACCTCAGGTACCTCTGTGCTAGGACATTTCCAATTGAAAAGCCATGCCTACAGCTAGTGCTGTGGTTAGAATTTCATTTTATTTTGCTTGCTTTAAGGAGCTTGGAAAAAGAAAATCTGAGATAGTGATGGGAGCTTCCAATTTCACCCATCTCAGTGTGTTACCTTTTCTGATGTCTCTGATTTTCTAGTGGACAAAATACAACAGAGATTAAACAATTTGCACTGAATGGTCTTCGCAAGCAAACATGCACCATTACATTCCATGCTGATTCTGCACGTTTCACCTCTAATTTCTTCATAGCCCCAGCTGTAAGTGGCGGGTCTGGGTTGCAGTTAGGTGTGTACAATTTATTTATTAATAAAATGAAATGTGGAAACAATTGGTGTGGGATGGTGCTACAGACACTAAAGAACTCCTTGCACATAACCAGCGCTGCATGACTTGTAAAAACCAGCTCGAAATAGGTATGGATGCTGTAGCACAGGGCTAGAACAGTATAATTACAAATATATAAAAGGGAAAGATTAGGCCTTTTCTTCTGTTCTTAAAAAAACCCTAACAAACAACAACAACAACAACAACAAAAAATAAAAACAAAAACCCAAACAACCTGAAAACAAAACAAAAAACAAACAAATAAACAAAACCACAAACAAACAAAAAACAAACAAGAAAAACCAAGCTGCGAAGTTTGTAGGCATAAAAAGCATCTTTATTGGCCCAACTAACTGCTATTCAAATCCACCTTCTGTTACCTAAAAAAAGGTTGTGCCTCTAAAAGTGTGTCCAAAAGTTGCTCATTTTTTCCATCTGCATCCCTTGTCCTAAGAAAGTATTACCTCTTCTTTGATTACCTCACCTTATTTCTAGCCTCAGGCTGCATAGCGAACAACCCTAATAAGTACCCTATCTATACACAGGTAAAGATATTTTGCAGATATATTTTGAAAACCACAGAATCATAGAATGGTTTGGGTTTGAAGGGACCTTAGAGATCATCTAGTTGCAACCCCCCTGCCATGGCAGGGACACCTCACACTGGATCAGGTTGCTCAAGGCCCCATCCAACCTGCATCCAGCAATGGAGTATCCACAACTTCCATGGGCAACCTGTTCCAGTGTGTCACCACCCTCAGAGTGAAGAATTTCCTTCTTATTTTCAATTTAAATCTACCCTCTTCCAGTTTCAAACTCTACCTCTCATCCTATCACTATAGGCCTTTGTAAAAAGTCCCTCTCCATCTTTCTTGTAGTCCCCTTTCAGATACTGGTAGGACATAAAGCGTGCAAGCCCCTATTTTTCTGTCTGTATTACAGGTGAAGCAATCTCCATCTTTGTCAGGAGGACAGGTAGCAAGTGCTTGTCAGGAGGAGTTCTGTTGTATGAGCATCCTGTCAGTGGGAGAGAAATAGTTCATGTATTTCTGTTTCAGTGGTAGGCACTCATTTGCAATGTGATTAATATATAGGTCATATTTATGTGACCTACTCCACTTTTTTGTTTACAGGGTCCTTGCATTATTATCAAACAATGAACTTTAAATCCAAAACTCTTTTCTTCCTGCATATCTTGTCCCTCCTATGTCTTCTGTGTGGGGTTGTGTTTTTTTTTTTTACCTCTCTTTTGCCCTCCCCTCCATTTACTTTTCAGTATATGTGTCCTGGTTTAAGTGAGAACAGAACTAATTCTGTTCAGTGATTTTGCTTTTCAGTTCAGTTCTTCTAACTAACAGCACTGTCTGAAGTTAGCAGCCTGTTTTCCCAGGCAGTATCTGCTGCGAGCAGTGATAACGCCCCATGTTTAGAGTTACTACCAAGGATTGTTGTGCAGACCAAGGCCACTGCTGGATCTTCTGTACCACATTGGGGGGTGCAGGAAAGTGAAAGGCTGCACCTGCAGGGAGGAGTGGACAGGTCAGGTGACCCCAAACTGACCAATGAGGTATTCCATCCCATATATGTCATATTTGGTATAAAGCAGAGGGATCTGGAGGGTCTGTAGGGGTTTTTTGGTGTTCTTTTTTTGTTTGCTTGCTAGCTTGCTTACTTGATCACTTGCCCTCTTTCTAGGGGCTCCTGGGCTCTTCTCCCCTCTTGGACTACTTTGCCAGCTTTGCTTGGCTTGGCTCAAGTCCTCTTTTGGTTCCTTCCTCAGAGCATCCAAGGAGGACTCTGTCCACTCTGCCTTCGATCCTAATTGGTGTGTTCTTGAATCCAGTACCAGAATCCAGCTCCTGAACACAGCTTCCGTCTGCTGCAAGGCCCAGTCTGGGACCCCCTGGTGCCTGCTTTACAACATCATTGGTGATGGTGATGTGATTACCATAAGGGGGATTGCGCTAGATACCGGTTTTGTATATATTTGTACATATTCTATTCTATTATTTTTATTATTATTATTATTCTCCTTTAGGGAGGGTGAGGGGTTAACAGAGAGCGTCTGTTATAGGTCTAAGGGGCCGCCCTGACCCTAAATCATGACAATGTGCTTCCTGAAGGAGTGAGACTTTTTACCAAGGACTGTAGTGACAGGATAAAGAGCAATTGTTTTGAACTGAAAGAGGGTAAATATAGATTGGTCATGTGGATATTTTTACAATGAGTGTGGTGAGACACATGAACAAGTTGCCCAGAGATGTTGTGGATGCCTTATCATTGGAAGTGTTCAAGGTCAGGATGGCACTTTAAGCAACCTATCTAGTGAAAAATATTACTGCTTATGGTGGAAGTGTTGAACTAGATGATCTGTAAATGTCCCTTCCAACCCAAATTATTCTATGATTCTATGACTTGTCCAGTGGGAAGAGGCAATTTTTAATATTTTATATTTTGAGGTCATACCAGATCATGCATTATCGAGGAGCATTGATTCTGCCACTGAAAACAACCTGTCTAATTTAGCATATGTAAATTTATCCTTTATACTAGTTGCAATACACAATCACTTCTGTCCTTGGCTTCATGACAGCCCTTGATCTTATAGATTCAAAGGCACCCTTTAATTGATTTATTGTTATTTATTTATTTAATACCCAGTACTACATCTACACTCAGCTTTTGAATACAGTGCTTACCATTTCACAACATCTGTAGTTTCTGGATAAGGAAGTCATCAGAGCTCATGAAGGAATGGAGCTAATGAGCCTTGAGAACAGAACTTCCCTTACAAGTGGATGCAATGGGTTCTCCAGGTAATGTTTCTTATAAATATTTGTTCCCTCAAGAAGCTACAAAGAAATTCTAAAAATAACAGAAGATGTAAAAGAGTAGTATTTTCAAAGACTTCTGTAGTTGTGACTTCCCAAAGTCAATCCTCCAAAAATCTTGAAATCTGTATTTTCTATTAGTATTAGTCCATGCATGTTTTTCTTTATTTAAATGGAAGATACAAAACCAAAGTTGAATGTATGCTTAGTTTATCCTTTGCTTTTACATAATATCTCTTTTCTGCCTCCCACCTCCTGCTTCTTTGCATTGCTCTTGATGCATAGTAAATTTTTCAGAAATACTCAGCATGACTTGATCTTTGTCCTCTCTTGGCTATGACAAGCAAGCACAAGAAGGACTCTTGTTTCCAACAGTCCACGTTTCTTGGTTCATTTGTTTTCTTGTTAAGATGGAGGATGAAGGACGCTATTTAAACAAAATGAAACAAAAAAAACAAACAAAAAAAAAAAAATCAAGGACAAACCAGAAAATGGTACTGTCATTACCGCACCTTATCCAATCAAGGTAATAAAAGTTTTCTAAGTTCTAAAATGCAGATTAGATATTTTCTCTCAGCTTTGGGTTCACCTTCAGTACAGCCATCTTCTTTCTTTTCTAATTTTCTTAACTCCTCAGATCTTTATTTCAGCTGCTAGAGATGTTTCTCTCTTTTTTTTTTTTTTTTTTTTTTTTCCCAATTTTTTGATTCTTTTTAAGTTTAAAACAGTTATAACCAGGTTTTTGTTCTCTTTAATTGCTACTAGAGGTTATTTTCGTAAGACAATTCAGTCACAGGGGGATTACCATTGACATTTGTGATACCATAAGATACCAAGTTCTGGCTTTATGTATCTCATCTAAAGTTTATTGGAGCCAATAATGTGTCTTCAGGGACTTCAGAGAGTTATATATAAGAACACACAACCACAAAAAAAATCTTAACACTGACACTTGTTCTTTAAACAATTACAGATGAATCTATTCATAACTACAGAGTGATGTCCTTCTTTTACCTACATCTAAATATTCATCACTAGTCCTCTTACTGCTTATACCTTCCTTAAAACTATGTTGGAATATGTGAATATTGAATTATGAATGCATTAGTATTATGCTAAAAATTAACTTTGGATAAGTTGTCTGTGAAGATGTGTCATGAATATGAGCCGATGACAGGCTTAATTAATATCACTGCAAAATGTGAAAGATGCAGAAAAAATCTCTCTTCAGGAGAGAAAGTAAAATTAAAAAATAAATAAACAGAAAAAATTCAGTTGGACCATTTCACAGAAAATAACCATAGTTGAACCAGTGGATCTGTCAGTCTTGAGTAGGTGAAAATTGTTGGTACCAGTTGTCAACTAGCCAGGGATCCAGCTGGATTCTTGTCCTGCTTGGACATTCACAGTGCAGCCTCTGTATGTCTTGAGAATAAAGCATAAGTATTTTCCTCCTCCCCTTTTCAAAGACAGAAGTAGGTATCATTTATTCCATTGCCCTTGAGATTCAATTTGGAATTTGTCATGTTTTCCAGGTACTATGCAAATCCTTTCTAATCCCTTCTATAAGGCAGAAAGGAAATACTGATAAAAGGAAATAGACTGAAATGTCTACTTTGAAATCAAACCCACACCAGTTTAATAGGAGTTGCTGATGGTAAATATAGTTGGAAAATTGGAAATTAATACAACTGGAAAACAGTAGGTCAGGAAATAAGCTAAGATTAAGAATATATATAAAATAAAATATCCTGTCAGACCATTTCATTAAAATAATTGACAAAAATCATCAATCTGGTTTTCAGAAAAACAAAAAACCTTCCTTATTCTGCCTATTGCAATAGGAATTGTTTTTGGGAAGTTCTGCTATTGATAGGAAAGTGGTAGAGCTTTCTTTCTGAAGGTAGAATCTGAGTTCTGTAATGTTTTTACCTTTCTTCTATATTTTTTCTTTACAATATTACTTATCAGCTTTCATAAAATTAGTATTTCTTCTGCATGTTATCCACAAAGACAGTTCTATTAGCACATCTTGATTTATCTCCATATTATTGGAACTCCATGCTTTGTAGTCACCCGAGATTCTGTATTTATTAACAGTCTGAAGAGAATAATTGCAAAGAGAAAGGCCTTTATGTGATTTTACTATTATTTCAGATACTTATTATTGAAACAGAATTGATAGTACTGTGCATGTAGTTTTACTCCAAGCATAAAGTCTTCAGTGTTCCTTGTATCAGCACAAAATGTAGTCTAATAAAGTAAGTATAATAATAAATAAATAGTATGCCTACAAATCTGGCTCAGCTGTAATTTGAAAAGTTAGAAAAATCTCTTACTGAAGAGCTGTGCATTACAGAGTATTGTAATAAATAAAAATCTGTCAAGAAAAAAAAAAACACAAAAAAACCCAAACAAACAAAAAACAAAACAAAACAAAAAAAACACAAAAACAAAAACAAACAAAAAAACCAAAACAAAAAAAAAAAAAAACAAAAAAACAAACACCAACCACAACCCTACTTATTGCAGAAAGTTACCTTGATGCTAATTCTTCTTTTACCTCTCATGAGAGGATTAGCTCAGGGTCTTGGTAGTGCAAAGGAATCCAATCTGTCAACTTAAAAGACTTTTTCAATGTGCAAATAAATAGATGAATCTACTTATAAAGCCAATGTGTCACCACCAGATGATGAGTCTCATTTTTCTTCTATCTCCCTATGAGTGGTAGATGTCTTTTCTGGTATTTCTTTTTACAAACAAAACTCAGTGCTTTTGTTGTTGTATTAGGAAGATCATTATGAACTATGTCCTTGTGTAATAAAGACCCGTGTATATTTTCACTTTTTTTCTTTTTTTTTTTTTTTTTTTTCTTTCCTATTCTGTATAGAATTCTAGGAGATTAACCGGGAAACATATTTTTTTTGTTTGCTTGCTTTGTTTTTGTTTCCTTTTGGTTTTGGTTTTGGTTTGGTTTTGGATAGACTGGTGAATTCCTCTTCAGTATTGGAGCAAGGAATCTGACATTCCTTAAAAATGAGACAAATACTGTGGTATTACTGCTTTTTTAGTATTTTCATGGTGTGATTTCAGAGAAAGGTTTCTAATAAGTTGTAGTCAAATTTATCTGTGAAAACTTTTTGCAAAGAATCCTGCTATTAGATATTTGCTTAAATTTGTGAATGAATAGGTTCCTAAGTAACCATGAAAATATATTTTTGCATACAGAATACTCCTATGCTGAGGGAAGGTCATATGAATTAAGGTAGAATACCTGTGATACTACACAGCTACTTGACATTAAAAATTTCAGTGGCTGATGCAAGTTTGTATGTAAGTTATATAAATTACAAGAATTATTTTTATGTTCTGCAAAGCCAAGGATTGAATCCATGTTTGAAGTGCTTAGAAGTTTTAAACCATTTCCAGCATTAGTCTTTGAATTTCCCCAATAGAGTATTTCTATATATCTAAAACCCCCATTTAGCAAAGATAAATTAATGACTGAGATATGAGTTCTTTGCCTTCATCTGTATAAGCACATATCTTTACACAGAAATGCCTTCTTTTTTTTTTTTTTTGGTTTTGGTTTAAGTAAAAAGGCAGAAAGCTTTTAACTTACCTGCCTGTATCCCTCCCTGCTCTTGGACTGTATAGAATCATAGAATGGTAGGGGTTGCAAGGGGCCTCTGGCGATCATGTACAACCCCCCCGACAGAGCAGAATCACCCAGAGAAGGCCACACAGGAAGAGATCCAGACGGGTTTTGAGAGTCTTCAGAAAAGGGGACTCCACAGCCTCTCTGGGCAACCTGTCCCAGTGCTCTGTCACTCTCACAGTGAAGAAGTTTTTCTTCATGTTGAGGTGGAACTTTCTGTGTTCCAGTTTGACCATTGCCTCTTGTTCTATCACAGGGCACAACTGAAAAGAGACTGTCCCCTTCTACTTGACACTTAGATAATTATAAACATTAATAAGATCCCCAAGACATAAGCTTATATACGTATATATGTATACCCAGACACAAGCTTCTGAACAAGCAGTCATGACATTTGGTACTGAAAGTAGTAAACACAGGGACTCTGCTCTGAAACTTCATATTGAAATGGGTGTCTTACTACATTGCTGCAGCAGAGGAGGCTCAGGAGCAGTACATGTAAAATGTTTCTTTTTAGAAAGAGATTTTTTAACAGGGAATTAGGAAAATTTTGTAAAGGTATGTATCAAATGGAAGTTTAGAGCTTTATTTTGTTAGTTCCACAAAATAGGTGATAAGAACATATATTTAAACATCTGAGAACAATGGAAAGCATATTGCAGCACTGATGGAAATTATGCATGTCAGCTTCTCTAAACTGGTTGCTCCAAGGACTGTTCTCATTTCACCTTCATCCATTAATAGTAACTTACTTTCCGTGGACTTTTAGAACATTTTATTTCCTTTCCAATTTTCTCCATGTATCACTATTAGATAGTGATAGATCTGTTAGATAGATCTATCCACCAATTACTGAGATCTAACAAAAAGACACAACAAAAATCTGAGGGACAAGAAAACATGTGATGTTATAGGAAATAACATAATGGTTTTTGGGTCTCCCCAGCATAGTAGCAAATATTCTCTGAACTACTAAACCAATTTTAATGTGATGTCATATTCCATTAAGAGCCATAGACAATACTGCATCAGTGTCTACCAAGGGTTCCCAGAGTCCTTAGCTGCCCCTCAAGCACAGTGACCAATAGCTCTTAACACTGGCTTTCCCTTCAGAGCTCCAGGTTACTCATACAGAAGAATACAGAGAAGGTATTTTAATCTAAATGAAGTGGTATTCTTTCCAGAGTATAAGACATTCAATAAGGTATTCAGTTAAGACATTGTCCTTTTGTTCAAATGGTTAAGGCTGTATTTTCAAAAGAAGAAGAAGGCAGAAGATGGAGATGCTTTGAGGAGAAGATTTCTGAGAAGATGGTAGAGGAAATGACTGGGCAACATCTACAGTGATAAACAATTCCTAGAGGGAATGTTTGTATAGTAAATTAAATACATTAAACCTATTTAAAACATAATTTGCCTGTTGAGTATGGTGACCTTTGGGTTATTCTACTTTAAGATTTTTTTTTTTTCTTTAGGACTTTAGACCCTTTAAGTTACATGGAAAGAAATTGCTCGCTATTGAAAATATTCACATGGCAAGCATTGTTTTAGCCCATATCTGGAATTATCTCATGTTTCAATCAAGCTGGTGAGTGGACTACAAATCACCTGTATGCAGAGTACCACAAAAGGGACTTAGGAAGGGCACACTTGCCTTCCACTGAAAATTTTTCTCTGATTTATTCACAGATAGAGGAGAAATACTTCAAACATGTCTAAGATCTAGAAAGACCATGTCTGTTCTGTAATCTATTGGTGTCCTCAGAACAGCAATGGAGATCATCATGTGCATGACTCCTGTATTTACATGCAAAAAAGCACCTAAAAGATGAAAGATGTAATTTTATTGCAGCAGGTCATTTGCCTTATTTGATGAATTGAACTCCTTTTTGCTTCCAGTTCTCATCTTTTGTCCTTTCTAAACTTCAGTGAACAAAACTGTCAGTTGCTTCCCAGAATATATTTCTCAGATTTTTGCTTAAATTTTCTTCTCTCTCTCTTTTTAAAATTTTTTTTTGTTCTTCTCTTTTTGTTTTAGAGTGTAACTGACATAACTGGATGTTGTGAACTTCCATTTCTACTGTGTTACTTCTTACAATAATAGCACTGGCTAGGGTTGGTCAGGCTTGGTAAAACAGGAGAGATGCACAAAGTGAGGAGGAACTGGGTTCATATGCTTTGGGTACCCTGGGACAAACCACTGATTATCTTTCAGTGTGGAAAATTAGGAATTTCTTTTCTGTTGAACCTCAAATCAGTGAGTAAATGTCTGTAAGAAAGATTTTTGGACACCTGTATGTCTGCTACTAGTAATATAACTACTTCATTAAAAGAGGATGAGCTGCTCTGCCCTGTACTTTGTCTCTTGTGCTTTTATTTTATCAGCCTAATGCTTTTAATGCAAAATTATTTTATTTTCCCCTACTGGTAGCTTTGTCTTCAAATTAAGAAAAGATATGCCATCATTTCTCTGTCACCTTTTCTTGTAACCTCTGTAGTATGTAATTTCAATTTAGTGAAGGAAACTTACTTTCTTTTTTTCCATTTACTTGGTTTGTAATTTCCTTAGTTATATTGTGGAGTCAGTTCAGTATTCAGCAGCTAATGTAAACACATGACAAGTGTGTCTTATGACAATCTGAGTGAAATTTCAATGTCAGGAATGTATGCAGAATTTTGCATTTCGGTTTAGGACAGCAGGACTGAAATATATTCCAGAGTACCTTGTTGGTTTTTATTGTCTGGGTTTTTTAGATAGACCATGAAATAAATATGGAGAAAATGAACTCACCTTAGTTCAGATTCTGAGTATGTAGAACTGAACCGTGTGTGTTTGAGATGCTTTATTTTATTTTTAATAGTACATTCAAGAAAAGGATAACCTATTTTTAGGTGCTCTCAGAACTTCCAAATTCACAAAAGGGTATATTTTCCCCTGCTGCTTCTACATATATACTCCGATTAATGCAAATGTGAGTTATACATTAGCATCAAGGGGAGAATTTTCTAGCAGCTGCTGAGGCGCAGCAAGCCTGAGTGGGTGGTGAGGAGAGAATAAACAGTGACTTTCCAGTGGGAGTTTGAAAAGGCTGATGAGGAGTCTGTCTAGAGAAAGACATCTGTTCTGCTGTATTCAGACTCACAGACTAGACACCTAAAATAATACACATCATCACAAGACTGTTGAAGGATCCAGTGCTGTCCTTATCTTCTATAAGGCAGATACACATTGATTTTTGTTTGTAGGTAGGAGAATTCTGCAGACTTTAAATGCAAAGCAATATGCAGCCTGGGAGAATGAGTGAAGTAACTGCAACAGCCACTGCAGTTGAAGACAAACAAGAGAAACTACTTTGGTTAGAGAGATAGGTCAGCATTTGAGACGTGGAGGACGAATGGGAGCTGAAAATGTAGTGCAGGGATATTTGGAAACGTGTGTTTTTACTGACTGTCAGGAAGAATTACTTGAATTTCTTCCTTTTTTCCATGTTTTTTTTTTTTTTTTCCCCCACTATTTGGAGATATCTGAAAGCATGAAATGGCTGTGCAAACATTCCAGAGGTGACTTCAGTAACTTCTTCCTTAAATATATTTCTCTATGTTTTTAAGCAGCTTTAATGCTGCAACTGCTACTGTGGTCAAGTGCATAGCAGGAGGGGGACTAAGGAGTGTGAGATACAGTAGGAAAAAAAAAATAAAAGAAATGCAAATTGAAAAAAAAAATAATATATTCAGAAATCTTACTGGTAAGTACAGGTGAAAAAGTTTTAAATCTGATTAAGAGTGGGGTCAGT
Organism: Megaceryle torquata; assembly: GCA_024611175.1. Taxonomy (NCBI): domain Eukaryota; kingdom Metazoa; phylum Chordata; class Aves; order Coraciiformes; family Cerylidae; genus Megaceryle; species Megaceryle torquata. The sequence continues at coordinate 35,520 of JANIJG010023093.1, forward strand.
TTTCATAGAAACATGGAAATTCCTTGTTCATAAAGTTTTATCCTCTGCTACTGGAAGAAACTGTCTTGCTTACAAGTTTCTCAGGCTTCACTGTTTAGTGCATAAGTCACCTGGTAGTAACATCAAGAAAGAATACCTTCTGGATCATCATGACTGGACTTCTTTATCCATACGGAATTTGGAGGGTAAGACCACTAGTGAATACAGCCTTTACTACTGCCCATCTCCTTCCAATGAAACAAATGTTGTACAGTGTCCAGGAGCTGCTCATGGAGTCAGGATTGATAAGGAAGGAATCATAGATTTATAAAGTGCCCCAGGTTGGAAGGGACCTCCAAAGGTCATCTAGTCCAACCCACCTGCAGTAAGCAGGGACATTCTCAACTAGAGCAGGTTGCTCAGAGCCTCATCAAGCCTGACCTTGAATGTGTCCCAGGATGGGGCCTCCACCACCTCCCTGGGCAACCTGTTCCAGTACTCCACCACCCTCATAGTAAAGACCTTCTTCCTAATGTCTAATCTAAACCTACCCTTATCTAGTTTAAAACTATTGCCCCTTATCCTATCACTACATGCCCTTATAAAAGTCCCTCTCCAGCCTTCCTATAGGCTGCTTTAGCTCCCTTTAGGTGCTGGAAGGCTGCTATAAGATCTCACTGAAGCCACCACCACTTCTCCAGGCACAACAGACCCAACTCCCTCAGCCCATCCTCACAGGAGAGGTGCTCCTGCTTTCTGATAATTTTTTAGCCCTCCTCTGAACCTGTTTGATCAGGTCCATGTCCTTCTTGTGTTGAGGGCTCCAGAGAGAGATGCAATACTCAATATGACCTCTCACCAGAGCAGAGTGGCAGAACTTGATCTGCTGACTATAATTCTTTTGATGCAGCCTAGGATACAATTGGCTTTCTGAGCTGCAAATGCACATTTTTGGCTCATGTCCAGCTTCTTGTCCACCAGTACCCCTAAGTTCTCTTCTACAGGGCTGCTCTCTATCACCCCATCCCCCAGCATGAGGGGGATAATGAGGATTGTTTGGACCCACATTTAGGATGCTGCACTTGCTCTTGTTGAACCTCATGAAGTTCACCTGGACCCACTTCTCCAGCTTGTCCAGGTCCCTCTGGATAACATCCTGTCCCTCTGGTATATCAACCACACCATTCAGCTTGGTGTCATCTGCAAAGCTGCTGATGGTGCACATGATCCTGCTGTATCATTGATTAAGATATTAAACAGCACTAGTCCCAGTATGGACCCCTGAGGGGTCCACTTGTGTAATGGAATCATAGAATGTCAGGAGTTGGAAGGGACCTCTAGAGATCATCAAGTCCAACCCCCCCTGCCAAAGCAGGATCACCTAGGGCATGTCATACAGGAACACATCCAGGCAAGGTAAACTTAAACCTAGAAGGTTGTCCATGCTTCAGGGTATAACTTTGTATGCACCTGGAGGCATATAGAGAGACATTAAGGTGTCCCTGTACCCAGATAGCCCTTGGAGAGGAGTTTTGGGAAACCCTGCAAGAAGTAATATACCCCAAGATGTATATCTGAATCTAAGTACTTAGCAGTGCAATCAAGAGTCTTCCTAAAACCAACAACTGGCATATACTTTTTATCATTATTAACATGGTTTTAACATCTAAAGCTGAAGTGGTATTTTGATAGGAAAATTAAAAAAAAAAAAAAATTGTTCTTTTTAATATTAAACAGATTCTTCACCACCATCTCATTTAAAGAAAAGAGGGCAAAAATCACTGTCCTCATTTTCAGACAGGAAAGCCAAGGCACAGAAAAGTGAAGTAGCTTGTCCTAGTTCGTGTAGAAATTTGAGTGATCCCAAGTGATCATTAAGAAGAATCCAGCCTATTCTTGGCTAATGAGGCCATACTATAAGATGTTCTGGATGTGACTGAGACAAGATCAAGCTCAGTTTGTGAAAGTGAAAATTTTACTAGATATTACACCATGTTCTGTTCAGTGGTGTGACAGAAGAAAGGCAAAAAAATAAATCCTTGGTTTGTGTCTGTTAGTTAAATTAGGATTGTGCATTGCTTTCAATAATTAATGATTAGAATATATTAGAAAAAAGTGCCATCAATTTACAATCAACCTAATCTAACAGTTCAAATTTAAGGTTATGTACCAGTCTAGACCGATTTATTTTAAGTTTGTTTAATTAATGTGGAGCACTTTTTATTTTAAAGTATTTCAGTGTTCTCCATATCTGAACTTGGTGGAATTAGTAGAGGATTATATTAAGCTGTGACTTTACTAATGTAATTTGATGGCTCAACATCTCAGTGTGCCTGGTTTTCACTATTTGTTCTGCTTCAAGACTTGACATGATCAGTCAGATCTGAGAATTATAATTATGCAGTATAGAAACAGACTTCAAGATCTTGAGTCCCCACAGAAAAAGCCAGTGGGTATGTAATTAAGAATAAGAAAAAAGGTTGACCTACTTTTTCCGTTTAGTCTAAACTTCTGATTGATCTATATTTATTTCTTTCTATTGATCTATTTATCTGCCTATCCAGTCTGCCACTAATAATCTTGACCTTATTTTGCATCGGTTGATCATTTAAACTAATTTCTAGCCTGAATGCTGGTAATTTAATAATTTGAGCCAATTAGGAGTTGAATCAATAAATCATTTTGTGACATCAGTGAGACAGACATTGAAGTACCACTGTATCATTACCCCTTTCAGCATTTTATATCAATATTTTTAGAGCTAAAGTCAAGCAAAGATATTACTGAAACTAGGAGAATATTTCATAACATGTTGTTATGTTTTAGCTATCAAATTCTTCCAGCTTCAGATAATAAAAGACAGAAAGGTCTGTTATTTGTTCAAACGCAGCAGGCACTCTTCATCTAATCAACATCTGGTATGGGAAAAGATGTGTTTGACTTCTTAGTCCCAATTTCATCATATCTGTAATCTTTGTTTCTGGCCTTCATGTTCATTTCATGATTAAGGGACTGGGACACCTGCCTTATGAGGAAAGGCTGAGAGACCTGGGGCTTTTTAGTCTGGAGAGGAGGAGACTGAGAGGGGATCTAATTAATTTCTATAAATACATGATGGCTGGGTGTCAAGAAGGTAAGGACAACTTCTTTTCACTTGTGCCCTGTGACAGGATGAGGGGCAATGGATTCAAGCTTGAGCACAGGAAGTTCCACCTCAACATGAGGAAGAGCTTCTTTACTGTAAGGGTTACACATCACTGGAACAGACTCCCGAGAAAGGCTATGGAGTCTCCTTCTCTGGAGACTTTCAAGACCTGTCTGGATGCATTTCTGAGTGATCTGTCCTATTTTTGGTCCTGCTCTAGAAGGGGGGTTGGACTCGGTGATCTTCAGAGGTCCCTTCCAAACCCTAACATTCTGTGATTTAGTAGTAAAAAAGGAGCCTCATGCTTTCTTAGCCAACCATCTCATAACTCAGATCAGTGTAATTCACAGAGAAATCACCATTTTGTTGATAGGTTGAAACGTTTCCCCTAGAGAAAATTTGGTAAAGCAGCATTTCTGATACTAGAGATATCAGAGGAGTTGGTTAGAAGAAAGTAAGATGGATGATTCATGATAACTGCACATAAACACATGCTTCCCCCACTTGAGTTATGGTTTATCATGGTTTCATCTCACAGGTATTTAAAAACATTGCATTCATTACAAAATAAGTGAGTTGATCACATAGTTGTTTCTTCAGCTAACTCACTTCCCTTTGTAAGATTTTGGCTCTCAATGGGCAAGTGTTGGTTGCTTCATCTTTTGTGCCAGACCTTTTACCAATCCCTGGTTCCTCAAGCAAGACCAAAAGCAATCCAAATATCTAGAAGATAGCTATGTATCCTGAAAGAAAAAAAACTGTCAGGTATGTTTGGGAGTGTTTGTAAGAATCTCCTCCTAAGCCTGCTATGTATCATGGGGAAAGGGATGGTGATGCTTGCAAAAGGATCCATCCTTCTTCCTTACTGAACACCTTCGTGGAAAAGATGGGGGGTTTTGTCTATTCCCTGTGTATTTGAAAGAGCAAATAAATATGTAACAATATATGAAAACCTAGCAGAATCTGTGATCCCTTAGGTTTTCTCTTACAATTTTTATCTCCCTGTTATTCTTAGATTAGAATTTTCTTTAATCTACCCATTGTTTGTGTTGGGTGAATTTTAACTGTGGTTTCCTACAGGCTTGAGTACAATCTGTTGCTCTTGCCCCTGGATGATGATGCACACATTCTACTAGGCCAAGAGCTGGACCACATGTAAGTGTTAATAACATGCATTATCACTGTTGCAAGCTTCTTGTTTATTTCCATGTAAGCCCTATCAGATGTTGCTCCTTTGTTTTGGAGTTTATTTTGCTTCCTTTTATTGCCTTCCAATAAATCAGTCCTAGCAACAAAACACAGATTATTATGGTTTTAGACATAAGCTTCTGTGAAGGTGCTAGATACTGTCCATGTGCCATTGAACAGCCAATATAATCCTTCCTTTCAAATTTCTGTAATTCTTTGTAATCCTTTCACTAAATTCTTCTTTTCCAGCTGGATCGACAGTGTAGTAGTACTGGCCTGCCCCTCACCAGGTTGTTCTTTAGGGTTGTTAGCTCTGTTCTGCACATGTCCCTTCTTTGTGCCAGAAAAGATTAACTCTATTGGTTGCTGTGTAAATCCAGATGTTTGCCACAGAAATAATTCTTAGTCAGTCTGAAAACCCATGACACAGACGGGGAAGGATACTACATACCAAATAACAGCCTACAGGAATACTGCTTGCCAATCACTTCATTTTAGGGGAGGAAGGTAATGTGCAGCACCCTGGCCCACAGATATTTGCACATCAGCACTCACATCAGTGTGATTATCACCATTAGATCTTTTCTGAGTTTCATCTGTTTGAATTGTGTATGGAATGAACAGAATAAACACGAGGGACAGCAGTGCCATAGCAATCTAAGCCAAAGTAATGATTCCTTTTTCCCTCAAAAAAACCTGCAAAACTACCAACCTCCACAACAGTAAGCAATTAAAGCAACATTTTAACAGGCATCTGCAGTCAAAAAGGCAAAACCAACACTGGACTGCATGAGGGGATGAGAGAGAAGAATACAGGGATAATATATGCTGTTACAAAACCAGATGACATGTCCTCATTACAGATTATAGACAAACAGTATTTTTAAAAATCTGTTGTAAAACAAAACAAAACAAACAAACAAACAAAAGTAGTAATTTGTATCAAGGAACGATAAACAGTTCATTGATACTGTTGGTGGAGGTGTGGGAGGAATCTCCAGAAGAATAGTATAGGATTGACAGGGAGGGTTTGGTCTGGTAATAAAGCTATATGAGAATGCCATTAAGACTAACAGCGTGGTCCATCTGTCCTTATCCTCTGTTAGTTGGATGACAAGGAAGAGAGTGTTTTAAACAAAACAGGAAAATTCTTCACCATTTGAGGGAAGGACCCCAGTAAGCTGCGGTTTTCTTACACTTTTGTAGTCACTTGAATTTACACATACATAGATGAAAAACTTGTTTCATAATTCTTATAGCATGCAAAGCATCCTATATTCAGATTCAAAACAAGAGGTTAGAGAGCAGAAAAAAGGGATGGAATACAAATTCTAAAGAAGGAAAACTTGGAAAAGTACAGCAAAAGAGTAACAATAAGTAGATTGTAGTTCTCCTTGCATAGGGAAAGTTGAATCTTTACCGGTGTTGCAAAGATCCACCACTTTTTCCTTTGCTGATTTTTGAGAGGTTCATTTGGTTTTGGGTTTGTTTGGTGTTTTGCTTGGGCTTTTTTCCCTAATATGGAGAAAAAAAACCCCTTCAATAAATTAATGTAGTACATAACTTAATTTTGGGGGTTGGTTTGTTTGTTCAGCAGAACCTATTCCACAAATTTAAAATCAGGGAAGCTCAAAGACACCCTCTGTTTGCAGTTTTATAATCTATATATTTTTACTTTTTGTCTGGCTCTAAATGTTAGACCAATGGAACAGATTTCCTTTAAGAGCAAATGAGGGTTGTCCATTTCCCTTCCTCCCAAATGAGTTCTTATTTTAATTTCTTTTTCATGTAAGCTTCTTTTTGCATTATTTCTAAACCTTGCTGTGAGTAGATTTGCAAAAAGTGAAATAAAGCATCTGGAGACTCCATTAATGGAGTCCATTCATTAATGATAAAAAGCATTGGATTAAGATTCTTACATCAGTGGAGTTTCCTAAGAATATGTAAGATTTCTTCCAGAATTTTTTTTTTTCCCCCCAGAATTTGTTTATATTTAATAAAATCCTTTAATTTAATTTCATTTTGTTACTGTCCCATAATTCTCTTTTTGTCCTTCATTTTGAATTTTAGTTTTCT
>JANIJG010023094.1:0-19823 GCA_024611175.1 Megaceryle torquata
TTATAGTTATGCTTAGGTGACTTAAAAATAGGAAGCTAGGTTGAAATATCTTTCTGTGGAGTCCTTTCTGACTTTATTACAATTACTCTCTAGAGTAATACAATCTAGAAATATGCTTTTAGTCAACTTTGCTATTCAAGGTAATTGGCAAGAGAGCGAAGGGTGATCCCAAATAAGTGAAAACTTGACATGAGAAATATTGGGATTGTAGCTTCACACAGTCAACTTAGGTCCAAGTTGATCTGCATCCAAGGAAGAAAAATGTTTCACAACATCATGTGCTTGAGAAGCCAGAGCAGAGACACCGGAGCTATTCTGCAGGAGCCAGATTGTTCCTGTCAGTGCTCTGTTTAAGCCAGCACTGATTCTGCTGATCCTCCTGGCTCTGGGTTTGGTGGCTCAGGCTCCTGTCTGCATGAATAGAGGTGTTATGCCAACCAGTCCTGGAAGCAAACAGTGCCAAGATAGTGTGTAGCTGCCTGTGACCCAACAGGATTTTTGGAGCCTGCCAGTCTCTACTGAGAGTTAGCTGTACCAGATCTGGACTGCTCACAACCTGGTAGCGAGTCTGCAGAAGGGTACTGTGCTGTTGCTTGAATAATTGTCCTTGTTTTGTTAATGTGGATTTATTTGTCCTTAGTCATTGCTGTATACAAACCTTATTTTGTATTCCAGAGCATTAAAACGATTGGTTCTCATTACTTGCGTTACATAAACTGATAGGCATGAGGGGAAGGAAGAAGGAAGGAATGAAAGCTTTAATATGCTCTTTTTCTGCATTATTTGAGGGAAAGATGTCAAGAATTCTGACAGCTTCTTACATTTGTTTTTTAGGTGTATGTGGTGATGAATTTAGTGTCTTACGATCACCTCAGTCAGTTGTTTTTCGAGATGGAAGTTGGCCCATTCCTGGCGAGCGGATCCCGGATGTTGCTGCATTATCCATGGGCTTTTCTGTTGAAGATGTATGTTTCAAGTCTTGATTTTGAAACACCTCTAGAACTACAGACCTGCTCCCTTACCATGTAGATCTTCCTGTCATGTGCTGGAATGTATGAATTATCATCTTGTTTGTCTTGAGGAATGCATGACTTGTCAGAGTGTAGTTTCCAAGCATAGAGCTGTATCAGTCATATGAGCAGCAAAAGGCTGTGCTATCTGGCTAATTTGAATCATCAGCTATAGAAGGAAGCAAGTCTGTGGAGTCCTTACTGTGATGTTCTTCAGCTCCTCCAGTACCCAGCTATGTGCTGTATCCTCTCATCCTTGGTCATGTACTGAGAATCTGTGGACACCGCTGTCATTTCTTGCCTACAAGCTCTACACTGGGCTCTTCTCTGAGTACTCTGAAGATTGTGAGAAGTGACTTTGCTAGGCAGGCATTTTGTCAGCTCAGGAAGCTTGTCTGTTGAGCATAGTTAATAAGAACAAGTAGACCAGATACCTAGGAAGCAAAACGAAGACTTGAAAAACTAATTTGTGGTAGGTTTTTGAATATAGTTTTAGTGATGTCTAAAGTGGGGCATATGAGTAGGAGCCCTTGGATTGATTCCATTTTGCCTGACGAATTCTTTGCCGGGCTTCATCAAGAAGGAGTGGCTGTTGAGGCAGTACGTGAAAGCATCTCTAGCAGTGTCTATATGGACAGATACTCAAAGCTACAAGCTGGGATATTGCCACATTGCTGGTGAGGGAAACTGATTCCCATTTCTTCTATACTTCAGCTAAGCAAGAGGTCTGATAACTCTGGTTTGAATACAGGTCTAGCTAGCTTGTGTTTTGGAATTTGTCTGAAAAATATCTTATTGTCAGTTAATTATGCTTTTTATTTTTTTGTCATTAATCTAGTAACAAGCTCTTATGAGTAGTATTCCTAAGAAGTATTATTTTATCAAGAAAAAACAATACATCAGGTGGTATTGTGTGCATTACATGTAAAGACCTCCAGCAAAACAGTGGGGTTTGGCCCATTTTGAACACTTTAACTTTTGGCTTACTGGTCATCTGGAGGTATGGCGTGTTTATCATTAAAAAAAATGTTTGGGTACTCACTGAGTACCTTTGCCAAAGCTTGGAATTCATTTGCTGCAATGGATCTGTAGCATCCTTTAGAAGTAGTTCTCTGTTATCATTATTTTAAATCCTAGAAGCAGGCAGGGAAGGACGTGTTTAAATTGGTTAAGCCCTGAAACTGAAAGTTATCAGCATGGTCACTAGGGCAGAGATCACCATGTAGACAACTTCCAACCCTGGTATACTCCAGGGCTCAAACACTCATTTTGCATTTTACATCAAGACTGTATTCTAGAAACATAAACTGACAGTGCAGTAAGTGTACTGTAGAGAATTTAGAATTCTTAATGCATTACCCTGGGGATTCTCAGAAATTTCCTCCTCTGTTAAGGCAAGATAAAACCAAACTCTTTTTTTTTTTTTTTGTTTTGTTTTGTTTTGTTTTGTTTTGTTTTGTTTTGTTTTGTTTGTCCCTGGTGATACTTTAAAGGGTTTTTCTTCTGTTTCTTTAAGGTAATACATATCATAATGTCAATGATATTTAATATCAAAATCCAAATGAGTTGGTTTCATAAAACTTAAACAAAGCGGTTATGTCTTTTACACAAATGAAGAAATCTATTTGAATTAATTTCAAATAGATGAATTTGTATTTTGTGTCTGGATAAAACAGCCACGTAGCCTTCACTCTGCTCTTATCACTATTTAACTGTAGTAAACTACAAAGGTATCTTTCGATGGTAAGTTTTAGATCAGTATGCTACTGTTATGATTGACGCCCCCCCCCCCCATTTCTTTCTGGTACTGAAGATATCAATATGTTAGTGTTTTAATGTGCCTAGACCCGTGTCTGTGGTGTTTTGTGAAAGGGTTTCTTCTTGGGTTTGTTTGTGGATTTTGTTGTTTTTGTGTTGTTTGTTTTTTTGTTTTTGTGGGTTTTTTTTTAATTCATCCTTCACTTATTAAATGCAGATTATGATATTTCTAATTAATTATGAGAAATAACTCCTGATGTATCCAATATGTATAATGCTTTCTAGTGTAGGCTTTGCTATGAAGTTACTGTCAGCTTTTAAACTTGTTTCTTCAGGGTTAACTTGAGACAACACTGTTCAAGATGAAAATGTTCTAGTGTTAACTTACTTCCCTATGAAATTTCCAATAGGCTGTCCTGCACAGAAATATTAACAAGATGGATTTATTTTGCTGTAATGGTGGGGGAAGACTCCTTTCTTTGTGAAATGTAAGGGGTTTTTACTATTTTGTAATAGGATCTTTCGTGGCCTGGCCTTGCAGTGGGTGATCTGTTTCACAGACCACGAGCTACCGTGCTGGTAACAGTGAAAGGAGTAGACAAGCTGACGTTGCCCGTGAAAGGGATTTCTTACCCTATTGAAAATGTGAGTATCTGCGTTTGGAACTTGCTCATGATTTTGGAAACTTTTGTGATCTAATGAGAAGTACATGACTCTGCTCATCAAGTCCTTGATATTCACTTATTTATTACTTCACTTGAAGTCTACATACCACCCCATAGAATAATCCCTCTATGGTTGGCTGTATAGATAAATAATCCAGACTCCTGTACAAGGTCAGAGGCCCTTAAGATCATCAAGGGCCTCCTATGTTGAATTCAGTAACTTGTTTGACCAAAACATGTTCTTCTTGAAAGGCACCTGGTTTTAATGTCTTTGTGCCAAAAGGCAGAGAATCCACTGCTTCCCATTTTAACTTAGTGATTCATAGACAGAATCCTTAACTTTTACATTTTTTGCTTCAGTTGAGTGTATGTCATAGCATTCTACGTGACGTTGATTCTTTGATGTACTGTGTCGCCCTCTAAGCAGTCTTTGAGTTTTCCTCAAGTACCTGACTGTGAAATACAGCACTTTTTGATTACACACAATTCGATTATAGTGTATCAAAAAGAATACAACAAACAATATTACCTTTACCTGTGACTGGGTATCTTTGCTGAGACTCTTCTCACACTTGTCACAGCATCACTGAATCATTTAGGTCAGTGGGCCCTCTTGAAATCCTTTGATCTATCCTGGACAAGCAGGGTCAGCTGGAGCAGGCTGTCCAGAACTGTGTCCAGTTGGGTTTTGAATATCTCCACAGAAGGAGACTTCACAACCTCTCTGGGAAACCTTTTACAGTAAAACCAGGAAATTCTATCTGAATGCCAGAAAAAAGTGTTTTAAATTTATGCCCATTGCCTCTTCTGACATATGATTTTCTCCACGTACATCTTAAGAGGAACACAGGAGCTTAGAAAATATTGATAACTGCAGTGTCTGCTCCCTTCTCCTTTATAAATTACATTGTCTTCTTTAGCCCATTTGCTGCAGTGTTTGACCAGCTCTTCATTGTGAGCTGTTGTTTGTCCAGCATGAACCCACAAACCCTTTCCAAATAAGTTGTTTTTCAGTTTGTTTCTTAGATGCTTACTTCTCTCCTGCCTGTGTTTGAAAACTTTGTTTTGCACTGAGCATTTTGACTCTATGTGACTGCTGTGCTCCTGTTAAGAATTATTATTTACCATTTTATTTTTTCAGTCAAACTATGGAATCATCAGTGACAATGTTAAATGGTGTTATCGAATAGTGACACCCTCTTGCACGCCCCAAGATGAGCCAATGATTTCACTGCGTGATTATTTTTACAGCTGTCAGTTTTTTTGGGTTTTTTTTTTAATCTATTTTAATCTATTTAAAAATACAATTTAATTGGAATGTTATGTGGCTTTACATTGAACTCGGATCAAATTCAGATTAACACAGATCTGCTTTCACATCAGCTTCCAAGCACAGCTCGGTACTTCAGGCACAGTTACATGCTGCCATTGCTGAAATGGTACCTTGACTGAAACTGGTTTAGCATTGTCTGTGTCTGACTGCGTAGGCATTGCTAACTTGTGGAAACTTTAAATATCCTTCAAGTCTTCAGTCATATTTGCACTTGTAACTTTGGTAGCGTTCTAATCTGATGTGTACATAATGCATGTTCTCTTTATTTTCTGTTAATAAAAATTCATATTCCTAAGCTGTAGTTGTTTCAGTTATCTGCTGCCGTGGCTTCAAAGGAGGTGCTCCAAATGTATGTTGTTGAAGTACTGGTTCTCCAGTATTCAAGAATAGTTTAAAATTATTATCACCGAGTCCATGTTCAGGACTGTTGAGTATGCATGATCCTAGCTTACAGATTTACTAAAATTTGTTAGAAAAAGTGTATTTATGCTGTTTAGTGAATGGAGATGTGGCATTCTGCTTCTTTTTAGATGAAATGCAAAAGCGTTTAGAGAAGCTAACAGTTTTGTTAGCCTGCCAATAATGGCACTATGCCATGCTAGGATTTCTTTTGTTCTTAGTAATTTTTTGTATATGGCTCTTTTCTTTGGTGTTTCATCACTTGGTCTTTTCTACTAGTATATTTTCATTCACAATTTTCTGTGTTTCAGAACTTTCCATTGGCACTAAGATTGGTTTCCCCTTTTGCATTGCCTCTCTATTTATTGGCTTTACTGATAAACAAGACTATACCCTTAGCTTAAGTAATCCTCTTAATTACAGTCATAGCCCCTCTGAGTCCTTAAAAATATATTGTATCTGCCATATATACAAATAAACTGTCTGTTCATAGATACACAGGTGATGTTTCGTTTTGCACACTGTCTCCTATTACTTGCTATAATCCCTTTGGAAATATTCATACTCTTTGCTCAAAAAGAGGTTGTCCTATTTTTCCAGACTTCTGTAGTTAAGCAAATTATTGCCTTTTGTATTGTCAGGCTCTGTTTTACCCAAAACTAACTACACTTTGTTTTCCAGGCTGTTCCTTTCAGTCTTGACAGTGTTGCAAATGCTATTCACACTTTGTTCTCTGAGGAGACTCCTGTGGTCTTGCAGCTGGCCCCCAGTGAGGAAGTGAGTATGACTTCAGTTCTGATTCCAGATGTTCTGAATAGGAAACCTCCTTCCCTATGTGTGGCTGGAGCAAACACGGTTGATTATATGAAATGCTTTGCATTTGAGAGGGATTGCAAGTATGATTTGATTGTTAATGTGTGACTAGAAAAACTAAAAAATAGCCTCTGTTGTTATTAAACAATGTCTGTTCCTGCAGAGAGTGTACATGGTGGGGAAGGCAAACTCTGTATTTGAAGATCTTTCTGTCACGCTGCGCCAACTGCGCAACCGTTTATTCCAGGACAACTCTATTCTCAGCTCCCTTCCTCTCAACTCCCTCAGCAGAAACAATGAGGTAAAAAACTTTTATCCATTGGAACTTTTACGATATTTTTTTCTAATTTTCATAGCTGGTGCTTTTTCTTTTCCTTTTTTTTTTTTTTTTTAACCTCCCCCCCGCCTTGCTTAGCCTGGGAGAGCTCACGTGATTTTATTTATTTATTTATTTATTTTAGCTGAGTTCTGGGTAGTAAGTTTTAAGTTCTTTTTAAAGTAACTTTACTGAAAGAGTAGTATCCTTCTAGCATGTTCTGATTCTGTAGCTTCTTACAAAATACTGAGACTTCCTAACTTTGGTTTCATCAAAGGAAATGCCTGTCTCTTTCTTCCTGCCTCTTCCCCCAGGTTGACTTGCTTTTTCTGTCAGAACTACAAGTCCTACATGATATTGCAAGTCTGGTAAGATTTTGTTGTTGTTGCTTGTTTTTGTTTTTTTAAACACTTTCCCCATCTTATATTACAAACTTCAGACATCTTTAAAGGTAGAGAACATGTAACCAGGATACTTGGCAGCCAGTGATATATAGTCAAGTGTGTCCTCAGTTGGTTGCATCAGTTTAAATGATTCATGCTCAAGCTGTTTGTATCAGCTCTGTCACTGGTGGAAGAAAATGAGAACCTTTATCATCTGTAGTTTCTTTTGTATTGTTAGGTGAGAACAGGGGGAATCCTGGGCAACTGTTGCTCAGTACCCAGAGGCACAGGGAGAACTGCCGTGGAAAGACTCCATAAAGAATTTGCCAGGGCTTTCCTTGTTTTCTTACTTGAGAATTATAACAGTAGTTAAGAACATGTTCTTTGCATTGTACTTCAAAGTATCACCATAATATTTTGTCTGAAAAGACCATGGAATGACTTGTAGAGTGAATAGTGGCAGTGATAGAAATCTTCAGAGAGGTGAACTTTTAATTGTAATCTTTTAAGCAGAAGGCTTCTTATGAACTTGTAACTAAGAAGCTCCTGTCTTGTTGCTGTGATTTAGGGTTTGTCTTGTTGTGGGGTTTGTTTGTTAGGTTTGGGGTTTTTTTCCATGTTTGTTTGTTTGTTTGGGGTTTTGTTTGTTTTTGTTTGTTCTGTTTTGGTTTTGTTTCTTTTGGTTTTGTTTTGTTTTCCTTTAAGCTGCAGCCCTAAGCTACTTAAAGTGAAAGAAACAAGAAAAGCTTGGAAGTTCATGTTATGTGAAGGTCTAGTGAAGAGAAATGAGGCTTTTGAGGAAATGAGGTAGAACAGCCTGTTTTTGTCTTACGGGCTAGAAATTAATGTACTTAGAGTAGATGGGAAGATAGGAACAGATTAAATTCCTTGCTTTCAGAGGCTATTCTTTTGTGCAGGCAAATGTCAGTGCTGCAGTTTCACACATGTAGAAATGCAAGAATACTCTCCTTTGAGATAATTGGAATCATATTGGTTGGATTTTATGACAGTGGTATGACACTCCTTAAGTAAGCTACTTCTGTACATGGGCAACAGCAATGTAGAAGTTGCAACCTGCCCAGTTTTGCAAGGGCCAGCTTCAGTGGAGGGAATACTAGTATCCAAATATTGTAATTACATACTTTTTTTTTCTCCTAGTTTTATGGCATTTACAGAATAATGACTCTTATGTGAATAAGTATAATGTTTCTTTTTAGTGGAGCTCTGTACTCCATGTATATAGCTTTGTGTTAGGAATAGATGCTATATGACAATCACCTGCTTTCTTCTGTAGATGAAGAAAAGAAACATCTGTGGATATTTAGTTAAGTTGGCAAGAAATTCCATATAATCAATATGGAATATGACTATGGAAAGGAAGGATGGATTAGTCCCAGCAAAGTGATGTTTGTGAAATGTGTTTTTAAAGTAACCTGTGTATGAATTAATTTCTTTCTGCCTTCAATGGTGTGCCAAAGCTGTCTCGACACAAGCACTTAGCCAAGGATCATTCTCCGGACCTGTATTCTTTGGAACTGGCTGGTTTGGAGGAGGTTGGAAAACGCTACGGGGAAGACTCTCGGCAGTTCAAGGACGCTTCCCAGATTCTTGTAGACTCTTTGCAGAAGGTATACTTTCTACCTAATGAACAAAACTCACAAGAGTACTAAGGAAATAATTCCTTGTGTTAACTACTAGTGAGTTAGTGTATTGACTGTCTTCTGCTTTGAATTGTCACTCTGTTATTGATGGCTTGGCCAATGTTTGTTTGGTTTTGTTTGGTTTTTGTTTGTTTTTAAATGCAGTTGTTCAGTTATAAAACTGAATGTTACAATTTGTCACTCTGGAATGTGCTGACATAATTCTACATTGTGTTAGATATTTTGTGTAAAGGAGTAGGAATATCCTGAAACCGTATGTCAGTGTGACTTGATCTCTTTGGCTTTCCTAAGTAAGTATCTTGCATTTAAAACCACCACTATGTCTCTCAAAAACTGACTCTCAGATGGAAATATCTTTATCCCAGGGTACAGTGGTTAGTTTTCCTTTGCCCTCAGCGATTTATAAATCTAAATTTCCAAGCCTCTAAAATAACTGCTGTTCATCTATCAATGTGCTTAAGAAAGTAATTCTTCAAGCAGGTTTTATGTAGTCATTAGATAAAATCTTTATTAAGACCAGTCACTTTTGAGAGTTGTAAAAGCATGATGGAGAACTGTAAAAGCATGAATTTGCTAACTCAAGTTAAATGTTTTCTCTAAACATTACTCTTCAGCCTCCTTGAAGTTAAGCATATATATTTAAATGCTAGATATATTAGTCTTTGGACCAGTTTAAAATATTTAGGTTCATAGTTTCCCAGTGGAAGGCTGAGAACCTAAATGTTTCATTGCAACTGACAAGTCATACAATTGGGAAACTATGTGATAATGGGCCTTCCACAAAAGGGCTGAAAGCATGAGTTTCAGCCCAGAAAGCACTCATAAGCTACAGTCTGTTGAACAGTGGTCGCGGGGGTTTAAAGAGATGTTGTAAACCAGGTGTGAAAGTTGCCACTTTATTAGTGGAATTCTAAAACGGTGTCAATTTTTACAATTTTCCATAAGCTTCTTCTTCCTGAAGCTGACATCTTATGTCTCAGTACATCTTACTAACAAAACTCTCCTTTATTGCTGGCTACAGTCTAAGTTTTAAATGAAATAATTTCTGCTTTTCCAGTTTGCAGATGAGATGTTTAATCTGTATAGCGGGAATGCAGTAGTAGAAGTGGTGGCTGTAAAGACATTTAATTCTCCCCTCACGAGGAAGACTCGCTCCATTCTCCAGTCTTCTTCACAGGTAGTAGATGCACATTTTTCTGTATCATTTATTAGAAGTGATCCAAACAGCATCACTTCTTCACTTAAGTGTAATGTTTTTTTTTTTTCTCAAGGACTAGAATACTATGATTTAGGCATGAGTGCAAAGAGGTCAGCTTACCCATCTTGATCTTCACTTAATTATATAGTAATTTCGGTTGTAGAGAGCCTCTCAAGGTCATGCACTCCAACGTAATGCTCAAAGCAGGACTAATTTAGGAGTTAGATCAGGCTGCTCAGGTCCTTGTCCAGACAAGTTCTTGAAAAAGTCCGTGTCTGGAAGTCCCAGAGCCTCTCTGGACAGTTTCTTCCAAAGTCTTAACCAGTTTCCCTGTGAAAATGGTTTCCCTTTTGTCTTGTTAGAATTTGCATTTACACCATTTTGTCCTTGTTGCAGTAGCGCATGCAAGTCCTGCCTCCTGGCTGGGGAAAAAATTGTTTTCCTTGACTTGTTGCCTACACTCCAGATGCAGTTGCCCTTTGTCACTGTAGGAGCACACTGCTGACTCCTGTTCACCTTGTCCAGCAAGACCTCCAGGTTCCTTGCTGCAGAGCTGCTGCCCAGCTGGTCAGTCCCAGCCTGTGCTGTCACATGGAGTTATTCTGTCCCAGGTGCAGGGCTTTGTGTTCATCCTAACTGAATTTCATGCAGCTCCTATTAGCCCATTCCTTTAGACTCTGTTAATGTCAGTCACATAATCAGTTCTGCATTTTGTGTCCTAGCATCAGAATTGTCTAGACAAAAATGCATCTCTCCTATTCAGATTGCTCAGATAACTTGATGTAGTCAGAATATGGTTTCTATGCAAGCTAACTTGAAAGTGATTCATGTTTTCTTTATTACAGAGTGAAACAGAAAATCCATATAACCTTGCCTATCCATATAACTACAACTACTCTGTAATCTTCAACATTATTCTATGGATGATGATAGGTCTTGCTTTAGCTGTGATAGTTATCTCCTACAACCTCTGGAACATGGATCCTGGGTATGACAGCATTATTTATAGGATGACAAATCAGAAGATTAGAATGGATTGAACTGCACTGTATTTCAGCACAAGGAAATGAAGACTAAAGTCTCCTTTAAACTATATGGAAAACAGATACTCTGACATGGTTAATTGTGGAATTTTTTTTAAGGTGTATTTTTCCCCCTCTCAGGCCTATTTTCAATGTTAGTTGTAGCACCAGGTGGGATTTAGAAATTGAAATCTGCTTGTTTAAAACAAACAAACAACAATCCCCCAAGTAATTGTTATTCAAGTAACACCATTCCATTTTTTTATCATATAACATGAGTAGTTGCAATGCCCTGTACTGCCTGTGACTGTGTGCAAAACAGATAAATTGAAATTATGATAGCAACATGTTGTTTGATACTTTTACACTGGAGGATTAGGAATTATAGCTAAATTGTTGTGTTGTATATTATGAACCAGTTGTAAATGTTTGATGTAAATATTTTTAATGGCTATATGTAACTTCAGAGAGGATAGTAATTATTCTTCAGTAAAATACTAAATACAGAAATATTTCTACAAGGCTACAATTCTAGTGGCACAAATAACATTTTGATCTCATGTTGATGGCTCAGATGTGAGCTGTAGACAGAAGGATCCTTTACCTAAAACTTTAATGATTTGGAGGTAAGTAACACTAGTGTGGCTGGTCTGTACAGTGGAGAGTCTATAAATAGTGAAATAGCACCAGTCTGGTCATGGTCTAACATTACGTACAATTGAAAGTTCCTATTATGATGCTTCATATTCCTTCCATTTGTGTTGATGTTATTACAAAGAAACAAAATTAATTCTTTTTGATAAGAGTGGACCAACTTGATCTAAATATACCTGGATTATAGTCCTGCTTCAGTCATTAAATAAAACAATGAACAGTCATTCTTGAATGCATTTATTCTTTGTGGCTTCATAGGTGTGACTGCTTCTATTTAGTATTAGCTCAGTTAGAGTAGGTGCCAGCAGCCTCCTGTATGTAACTGTGAGTCTAACTCTGTAACGCTTTAGTTTTAACTGTCTTTCAGTAGCAAATGTTGGAAGGTCACCTTGTATGGAATAATTTTCCTAAACCAAATACTGAGTGTGGTTAAAACAAGTGGCTAATCTCTGGCTTGAATCTTTTTTACAATTACCTACTTTTGAGAAACTCCTTTGCTGTTGTGGTAAAAGGAATTCTTTCAGACAACAGCAATGTGAATGGAAGCTACTTTTTTCATCTTGTTGTCCCCTAATATGCTTAACTTTTCCTGATGTTGAGAGAGATTTATTCCACTTCCAGAGAACATCTGCTCACTGAATTAATTTGTCTTATTTACTGGGAATGTCAGATTTGGATGGGTTGAAGTTGTTCATGCCTTCAAGATCCTTCATGTTGAATTGAGTAACATGTTGCAGCTTTGCCCAAGTTCAGAAAATCCAGTTTAGTATAAGTTAAAATCATTTGACATTACTTTTAATGGCATTAAAAGTAAATCTGGGTGATGAAGATCAATAGATAGAAGGGAAGAGTTGCACCGCTGGTTTCTCTGACAAGAATGTGCAGCTTAATTATTGAACATTCATCTGATGAAGCTGTTCAACTTAATTACTAAAACAGTTAAAATACAGCTCTATAATCCTGTTTGATTGATGTGAACCCTAAGGTTCACAGTAAGTGAACTAATATGTGATAGTCTGTTGTTTTAAATGTGACAGCTCTGAGATCACTTAATATGGAAGATAATACCCTAGAACTTCAGCATGAAGCACGATCTAGGGTAAGAAAGGGGGTAGTACATCAACAGTAGAATCTTTCTAACTAAACTATACCTTAATAAAAATATATGGGGCAGGAGGGAGAATGACCACTGTGAGGTTGTTTTTAGGTTGCAGGGAGCAGTTTGCAGTGAAAGGTTAGCAGAGGTAAATGCTCTGGGAATATTAGGTGCTTACATTGCTTTCAGCTGTCTTAGTCATAAAGCAGTTGAAATAGAGTAAGCCACGTCATGGGATTCTGCTTGTCTTAAATGTGACTAAGAGGTTTAAAATGTTCAAAAACTCTTTAAAGAACAATGCTACAGTAGCTTTCCTGGTATTTCAGATCACTCTTTGAAATTTCTAAGTACTATTTTACAGTTGTTAAGTCCCTTTTCTATTAATTTTCTTACTTCTTAAGGAGGTGCTTAGCTCCATTTCTGAGATTTGTTGCATGAACTTTCTGGTCGATTCAACCTCTTTGCTACAAGGTACAGTGATCAGAAAATGTGCTAAGGTGACCCTATGTGCTATGAGAAATGAGGAGCTGAGTTCTGCCATGAGACTAAGACTGCCGTAATTCATTTGAAGTAAATGACAGACATTTTCTAAAGAACCTCTCAGTGAGGTTCTGTCATGTGGAAGAACAATGTTTCTGGGGTAAAACACTACACTGTGATTCTGATAGGCCAAGTCCATCACAGAGTTTGAGGGAACTCAGCTGCTTCTATCAGCAATAAGTACTTCAAATTGCAGCTTTGTAGAATGTTTCACCAAAGTCTTTTAAGGAAGGGGAAAAAAAAAAGGGGGATAAAACCTGGTGCACATCCACTCTGGTACTAGGACCCTCAGTGCTTTTGCAAGATGAGGCTCTGGGCTCTTTTTAAACAAAGTGAACATCAGTCATACTGTGGACTTTTTGGTCAGGCTTTTCTTTAACTTGAGCTTCTTAGTGAATTTGAATATCGAATTAATGCATTCCTAGTTTTCTTGATTCACAGGTTTAATCAGATTAATAGTCCACTTCAGATACCGGTGCAGAGTTTTACAGGAGCTAGTTGTTTAATGTGACTGTATAATTAATTTTAAGTCTTTAACATCTGCATGCCAGGTATACCTAAGTAGCTATATTGTAATCAGTCTGAAGGTATAGACTGTTTAAAAGTCAGGACCTGCTGTTGAAATGGTCATCCTGTCAGCACTGTTAGAGATGCCTGTTGCTGCCATAGGCTCTATTTTTACTTTTGAAAGCTAGTTTTAAGACTGCTTTGAAGGGCACATTTGAATTCCCACGTCTCAAGTTAGTACCAGATTTGTTCATTCTCATGGCTGCAGGCTTCCAGCTGGTACTAAAGGTACTTTTGAGGACTCTAAGCATGTGTTAGTTCTTAAATACCAGTTGCTTTGTGCAGCACAAGCTACTTTTTCAACCCCTCTAAAGCCACAGTGCTTTAGTTCGAGCTAGAGAAGTGTTATAGAGGCACCTACAAAACAGACAGCAGCAGCTACCCAAAATGCAGATTTATTGTAACCAAAATTACTGGGCATTCCTTCTGACAAAATTCAATTACAACTCTGGATGTCAATCCGGAATATACTATTAATACACAACTACTTCCTATGTTTTAAGAAATACTCTTTCTAGAAGGATGAACCAAAATGTGCACACATTCATAAAGGGAAACTTCCCCCATGAGGATACTGAGACATGGAGTGGGGGGGTGAGGTGCATTCAATCTGTGGAGGCTCACTCTAGCCACGGAAGTATTCGTGGACAGCATCCTCTATATCAAAGGGGAGGGTTCATGGCTGAAAGGCCCACTGACAAGAGCTAGCTCAATAATCAGTAGGGCTCCATTTATACCCTACTTGAGAGTGCACTGTGGTCGTTTGAATTACTTGTGGGGGCAAGCCCACAACAATGACAGGCTAAGGGCCTGGACCTTGAGGTGCCATGAGGTGTGGTGTAATGGCTGAGAGACACCACATCAATCCCTATTGGGTCTCTGGCAAGCCCAGGTTTTTGTCAGCTTTCTGTTAAGGAGGTAGCACCAGCCACAGTACACCCCATGACCAGTCACAACTCAGCTGATTTCCTTGGGGTGGTGGTTGCCCTGTGGATCCCATGTGATAGGCAGATGCATCTGTGAACAACACTCTTTCCATACCTGAGCCTGTGGTCAGTTCAGGAGCCTCTTTAATTGGGGAAGGTCTGTAGGGCTGACCTAACAAAAACTGCATCTGGATTCACAACTTACTGCAACTTACAGACCTTAGCTGGGCCCTTTTTGGTTCCGGCAACCAGCCCATTCCTTCTAGGTAGGCATACTACTTCTTTACTGTGGCAGTTTGGGCTATGCCTTTAGCAGAGTGTGATCCCTTGAGGACTGAATTTAGCAGAGGGAGTGGACTTTGCACTGAAATATCTTGTAAAGTACATAACCTCTCTGCTTCCTTGACTGCCCTGATAAGAGAGACAAGTCCCTTCTCCCACTCTGAATACTGTTGTTAGGTTTCTTTAAATGAGGTAGATGAAAATAATAAAGGTCTAGCTGGCCCCCTTCTCCCTTTTGGAATATACCATAATAGCAGATATGATCTGAAACCCCCTTTCTGCCCTCAACAGATCCTGTGGATGTAGTGGGCCTAGCCTCTGTTAAGCTCATCCTTCAGGATACGAAGGGTGTCTGTACATCATGGAGTCCAATCCCATGCCCTGTATTTCCAGAGCAGATGATACAAGGGGCCAGCAATCACTAAAAACCCAGGTATGCGCTTCCACCAATACACCAATGCACCCAGCAGCTGTTGTAATTCTCTCTTATTGTCCAGGGTTTGCCCCTTCTGAACAGGTGACAGTGTATCGTCAGGCACCGCAACTGCACCAGCTATCCACCAAGCTCCTACAAACTTAATCTGTTGCCCAGGACATTGATATTTGGAAAGAATTCACTCTTAGTGAATTCCAGGCAGTCTTGACTGCTAGGCTGACCTGTTCCTTGTTGTCTCCGCCCACCAGAATGTCATCTGTGTATTGATACATGTGAATGCCTGGAGGCCCTTTCACAGTGTCCAGAAGCGCAGCCAAGGCATTGTGGGCAATAGTGGGGGAGCCCTTGTACCCTTGTGGAAGCCAATTAAAGGTGTATTGTGTTTCCTTTCAGGTGAAGGCAACTTGGGATCTGTCCTCCTTTAAGGGAATCATAAGACCCATGTCTTTAACATCTAAAGTGGCTATCCATGAGTGGGCAGCTGCCTGCATTGCTGTCACCATTGAAGTTGTACTTGGGACAGCAGCTGTTAGTGGTAGGGTGTTGCTATTCAATTTTCTATAAACAGTTGTTAACTACCACTACCCATCAGGTTTAGAAACTTTTTAGAAAAAAATAAATTTCTTGCTCAAGTAAGGGGTGGGGACTGTCCTGTATTTTTTATTTCCTCTTCTGCAGGCCTTGAACCATATTCTTAAGAATTTTCATCTTTGTAGAGGAGGGAGAGGGAATCCACACAAATATTGCAGGACAGAAAAGGAGGCAGATCAAGGAAGATGTAAGTGAAACTAAAGGATTTAAAATCCAGAAGAACAAAAGACAGTGGAATGAATGGGGAACACAGAAGTTTATTTCCTGTACTGTCCTGTCCTGCCAATAATGCACGGTGTTGTTATGGAGGAACTACACAAGGAACTACACTTACTTGCAAGGCACTAAACTATAAAGGGCTTCCACATCTGCCAATGTGAAGGATGGAGGAGAAATGAGCCAGTGTATGCAGAAGCCCTATTCCCGCAGGATCAGGGCTTGTATGTCATGTGTCACTGGCTCGGTGATCAGAGCCTCCCAACAATTCCCTTTGTGCAGAGCTAGCAGAGGTGATGGCACTGCTGCTGACAAACCCTCTCCAGGTTGCTTGCAACCACAGCCCACAGCAGGTCTCTGAACTGGGACCATTCCCAGGCAAGTCTTTGGTCTTGCTGTAAGTGACTCCAGTCTGGTCCCATGACAAATTTAGGTCCTTCAGCCTGCGTTTGGGTGTTTTTGTGAACTACCTCTTGTAGTCATCGGAGCACTAGCAGATATTACAACACTTCCCACACTTCTCAGAGACATGTGCCCTTGCACAATGCAGCTTCTGTGAAATCACTGCACTGTGGTGCACAGGCAGTGGTCTGAAACTGTAGAGATTCTGATAGACGCCTGTAATAAAATTATCAGGAATTCTTTCCTAAAATAGGTCAAAAAGGCATGCAAAACTGCATCTATACTCATGAGTGGTTGAAGACAGGTTTTAGAATGCAAATACCATTCTTAAAACAGGGACTTACCTTGTCACTGTGCTTTCAGAGTTTGAAGAGATGCTTATATTGCTAAAGAACAGCTTCACGCTAAAGGCCTCTGATAATCAAATTTAGTAATGCCATCAATGTCACCCAACATCACCAAAACCACACAGTTAAGTTAGGGCATGAATACATATCATAAAATATTTAGAATGCTTCCTAAGGGAAATAAAATTCATGGTTACACCAAATGTTTTTATAAAGGCAGTGAAATTCCACTTTATTTATGCTCCAGTGCATGAATTTATGATGACAAATTTACATGCCCTTAATCTAGTGAGCATATGCTTTTCATTAGGCAACAGAGATAGAATCAGTATGGCTAAGATAAATTCCTTTTAATTTAGCTGGTAGCTCACAGCCAACACTGAAAGGTCACTGCGTTGAAACACTTCAGTACTGCCAACATACTTACCTGTTCAACCCCCTTTTTTAAAGTGTTTGCTTAAAATGCCATGGTCAAAGTACCCAAGGAATTGATTAAAAAAAAAAAAGTCTGTCACAGTTCCTGTGTAATCAATTACAGCATTTGGAAGGCAGCAGAGCTAAATGGGAGCTCTAACTACAGCCTATAGTAGGGTATCAATCAAAATCTTGACTAATGTACAACACCAGTTTGGAAAGAAAAAATCCTTTAAGTGATCAGACAGCTCTCAACTCTTATTTCTGTCATTCTCAGTCTCTGCTGTAGAAAAAAAATTTTTAAAAAAAGGAAAAAAAAAAACCCATAAAACCAGCTGTACCAATTATTTTCAACTGACCTATCTGAAATGTTGCAGCTAGTTGGGATAGCTAAGAGGAGGCAGCTAGACTCCACAGCCAGTGCTCCCCATAGCTGAACTGCCACCTCTGCAGCTGCTGGAGCACCTCTAGATGGGGCAGCCAAGCCCAAGAAAGTCATCAGCTTTGCAAACAAGAGAGATAGTGTAATGTTAAGTCATGTTGTTGAACGTGTGGTTCTGCCATCTGGAAATCTTAAGGTTATTATATATATCCTTGGGAGCAGAGAGGCTCTGTTTCATGTCTGAATGTGGTCTTACTGCCAAGGGAAATGAGTCAGTAGTTCTGGATAACCTGGAAGGGAAATGTGTTAGAAAAAGGAAGGGCAATCAACTGTCAGCCTCGCAGAGAAGCATATGGGGCGAGGAGGCATAACTGAAAACCACTAAAACTAAGATAAGCTCTCACTATAGATTGGTCTTGATGTCTTTTGTGCACATCTTGCATACACACACACAGAGTTATAGTGGTCTTTAGAAATGAAACATTGGAAGAAGTTCCCCCCCCCATTAAAAAAAAAAAAAAAGCTTTTATTAAAAAGGGGAAATATTTGTACATTTTTTCCATATTTTAAAGGAGTGAGGGTTTTTTGATTGGTTGGTTGTTTTTTTGTCTTTTTTTTTTTTTAAATATGCTCAATATTTTGTAAAAATGAGGATTTATAAAGTCAGAAGACTAATAGGAATACATCCACCTAAAATGATGTTTAGTAAAAACATCTGCAGGAGAACTGTGGTCCATACCACCAACATCCCAGAGGTGATTGCTGCCTATCAGAAACTGGCTTGGATGTGTGTTACTTTTGGAAAAAAACAGGCGTACCAAAAATAAACACAAGTGAATCAGGAAAATAAGCATGCCGGGACACAAATAGCACCATAATGGCCTCGGTGTCAACCTGCAACAGAGCAGTCACTTTACTTTTGCCTGTCCCCTATTAGTGCTTTTTATCCAAGGAAATGGAAGAGTCAGTACTAAAGGGAATACAGGAGGAGTCACAGGGGCCAGGCACCAAAAAAAAATGGTATCTCCTGCAGGCAGCTGATGATGCCGCAGGACTCCTGCCCAAGTCTGTGGCTGCCAGCTGTCTCTGTCCTCTTTCCTGACTTTTAGGGAGCCCAGGCACACAAGCTGCCCTGTAGAGCCCCCATGCTTCTGGGCACTAGCATCCCCCAGCTCACTGCCACCTACTCACGCTTCCCCATGGCCCTGCAGAGAAACAATTTCTGTCAAATGACAGTGGAAAGCCTGAAACTTCAGAAACTCACTTCAGACCAGTGCTCCCTCAAAGTCTGTCTTCCCTGCCAGCACAGGGCAGAGCTAGACCTTCCTGTGCTCCTAGTGAGGAGCTAGCTGCCAGGAAACTGCTCCATCCCAGAAACCTTGCTTGGGAAAGCAGCTTCTGACATGTTTGGGTTGTTCAGCCTGAAGCAGAGAAGGCTCTAGGAAGACCTTATTACAGCCTTTCAGTACTAAAAGGTGGACTGTAAGAAAGATGGGGACAATCTTTTTAGCAGGGCCTCTTGCGTCAGGACAAGGGGTTATGGTTTTAAACTAAAAGAGGGTATATTTAGATTAGATGTAAGGAAGAAATTTTTTACAATGGGGGTGGTGAAACACTGGCATAGGTTGCCCAGAGAGGTGGTAGAAGTCCCATCCCTGGAAACATTCATGATCAGGTTGAACTGGGCTCTGAGCAACCTGATCTAGTTGAAGATGTCCGGTGAAGGCCCAACCCAAAGCATTCTAGGATTCTATGTTGCAATAGGAATCATGATCAGCATCATGAAAGTGACTTCCTTGTCTTGAATGCACAATCTGGATTTAAACATTACGACCATTTTACGACATGTTGCTGTGAAAGCAGAGGATCAGTAAGACACAGGACATAGCATGAAAGATCCAGTTGTTTCTCAGCCCATCAAGGTCAGACAAACAGCACAAGTACACTGCTTTGCTGCAGCACCGACCCAGCCACCTGTGGCACAGATCGTTCATTGTTTCACTTTGTAATTTAAATCCGTAACTGATTTACTGTTGTATGTGGAGCTCCCCTACCAGAACAGGAGGGCTCTTGCCCCCTTTTCAGCTGCATTCCCCAGCACTCGGCCCAGGACATCCTGAGCCCTCCCTGGAACACACAGGGAAGGTGGGCGTAAGGCTGCCCAGGCCACCTGAACTTACTGCTTCTGAGATGTTTGATCAAATGTGCTGGAGTAAACTAACTTTTAATAAACAGACATCCCACGTGCACAGTCAAGAGAAAATAATTTCCCAAGGTTGCGAAGTTTTCTTTTATGCTATAGAGCTGAAAAAGGAAATAATTTTGCGGCCTTATAATCAAGTTGTCCTTGAAAGCTGAGAGGCTGCGGGGGAAGTCAGCTCCACAGAGCTCCTGCCTGGACCCAGCAAACCT